>BQNB010085106.1:0-17464 GCA_026074375.1 Tanacetum coccineum
ATCACAAGTCATTGTATAAAAATAAAAAATTTCATACTTAGTGATATTGAATTCATTTGACATAGATACTTATTTGATACAATTTCTAACAAAGAAATATACATTCTTTGATATTACATTGCAGGATATAACAGAAATTTTTTAGAATGAACACTCTAACAAGCATCTGACTCATTAGGTTTCTTGGGGACTGGTTTACTTCTCAGTGGTTTTATACCACGATCACTTAGATAACATGTCAAAGGATAGTCTGGTGGTAGTGTAAGTGAAATCGTATACTTAATATTTGGATTCTTAATCGTATCCATAATACCTGGATATAAAGGTTCAAGAAAACCAGATGGTAAGAGAACCATAGTAATCCCGGATACTTAAGATATGAGTTATCATAATACAGGATATAATATAAACAACCACGACATTCATAAATCAGTATCATAAAACAACGAAGTATAATGGAATCACCACTGTATTAAGTCATAAATAACTTGTCTTACATATTTTACATAGTAAAAACTTGACAAGTGTCATTATTTATGCAACACATCGAGTGGTTGGATTCTAACAAAAGTTATAAATGACAAAGATCTAGTCTAGTAGTCTGGTAGTCCTCCCTTGTGGTTATTGAGCTCACGAATCTTGTCCAGAAGAATCTTCATATCTGATCGATGTCGAACCCGGATATCCTCGATGATCATTTCTAGAGTAGAAACCCTGACGCGAGAATAAACAATCTCATCGTCATGCCTTATTTGCTCTCTCTGAAATCCAGCAATCTGAGCACGAGCTTCATGAAGTTTGGTTCCTAGTTGATCAAAATCCCGTTGTATGATTACTTAACCATTCCCAAGACCTTCTATAATATCTTCTATATGCTCAATGCGCTCAAGAGGGAGCTCATCTAGGTGATTCAAAATTGTCTCGATTTGTTCCTCATGACATTCTAGATGCGTCTTATGAGAACTTTCTCCAATCTCAAATACTTGAGGTAGAGCAGATGCAGAGGAGGATGATCAGGAACGGGCTTATTTCTTAGGTGGTAAAATCTCCTTGGGAAGAAAGAAATCTCGGGAATCAAACATTGATGATAGTGGTAACACTGGAGATAGAGGTAAAATAGTTGGTGGAGCAATAGGAGTTTGTGGTAGTGGAATAGGTGATTCATTACTAGTAGCATTATATGCTTGCATAACCTTCATTTATGGATCATCGTGGAAAGGTAAAATGGCTAGTGAGGCCAAAAGATACTTAGATAAATCATCTGAAGGATTAGGAGAGGTGTTTCTCGGTGAGGCTCGGGAATAGTCTGGTGAAGCCGAAGTATAGTTAGGAGAGTGTGTAGAGGAAAAAGCATCCTCAACATCGACATCAGATGGGACGATAATAGGGTAGATATCGTAGGAAGTGTTTGAAGACATATTTCTGAAATAACCCAGTAGAAATAACATAAGTTATTTATATTTAATATAATAGTTATGTATCTTTTACTTACTATTTAGGAAATACAGTGGCACGGAGGACTTTCTTGGATGGAAAAAGTAGTTATAGTTTAGGTTTTAACCTTGTTCTTTATAATGAGGCTCTTGATACCAATATGTAACACCCCGTATCTGAAATATAGCAGCGGCAAGCTATTTGAGGTATTACTTTATGAAACAAAGTCTTAATAATAGATAACGAACTCAAAAGAGACTTTGGTAATTTAGTTATCATTCAATAAGATATTAGAGTTTACAAAGAGAGGTCCCAAAATCACATTGCGCGTTGCTTTGAAAACATAAAGTTTGAATGATAACAAGTTTAGACGTCCTTCAAATCCAATGTACTTCGTGCCATAGATTGCTTAATTACCTGAGATAACTGCTAAAAGGAGGTCAAACAACAACAGGTTGAGGGGAATGAAAATTCACAGATTTTGAAATGTAATAATCGAATACAAGTCATCCATAATTGATAATAATTGCAACACATACAATTATCATGGAAAACAGTATTATTGCCCTAAGCTCATGCAACCAAACATTAACATCCGAAGTCAATTTAACGACTTGAAGGAACAACTGTCCTTAAGGAAAGGTAACTTGCCAAAGTTATCCTTTGTTCTCAAATATAGTGCGTTTGGTTACCCCATGTACGGGTACACCAACGGGAGTCGTCACCCCCAATAGATCTATCCACAATATTCACGTTCACTCGCAAGTGACTAATGGTTCATGATTAAGAAATATTGGCAGTGAAGGCAAACTTAGGCAATAATATATCAGGATAGCATACAATTGGAAAAATACTTGTATTCATGGTTATAGCATGTATCTCCCCATGAGATTTAGAAAACATGTAAAGGTGGAACTATAAACTCACCTTAATTCAGGGAAATCTGATTGATGTCAAAAGTGACTCAGATGATATTAAATGGCTTTGTCACGCAACCGGAGGTAACATGTCAAGTCTTAGACCGATTATTTATATTTCAAACTTTATTACATAAAGTTTAATGGTTTTTGGTTTGATAACTTGTGAAAATAACGTATCACTGTTCGGGCTATCATAATCCATAGTTCATGTAGTAAACGTTTGAGGAGCTAGGTCACTTTAAATCGTAAATCCCACAACTCGTCAAAATGTCTACCCAAATGAAACCCCTCACATGAAATTCCCTAGTAACGTGGTACGTTATAGATTAAATGATAATATTTTATCGTTTTAAGTTTCTTCAAAAGCTAGAGGATGATAAATTATGTTATATTTATAACATAATTGTTTTATAGTGTTTCGATCGATGAATGTTAACGACAAATGTATCTTTTACTTACTATTTAGGAAATACAGTGGCACGGAGGACTTTCTTGGATGGAAAAAGTAGTTATAGTTTAGGTTTTATACACACATTTTTATACACGCGTTTGATACACACTTTTACACATGATTTTACACACGTTTTGTATAAAAATGTGTGTAACATGTGCATAAAAATTATATTAAAATGTGTGTATAAAAACGTGTATAAAAATTTGTGTATAAACATGGGTATTAAAATGTGTGTTTAAAAATGTATGTTTTAAAATGTGTGTGTAAAAACGTGCATAAAAACGTATGTATAAAAAAGTGTGTTAAAACGTGTGTGAAAACGTGTAAAAAAAAGTTTGTTAAAACGTGTATAAAAATATGTGTAAAAACATGTATATGAAAACGTGTATAAAAATTTGTGTAAAAACATGTGAAAAAATGCGTGTATAAAAACATTTGTAAAAATGTGTATAAAAGCATGTGTAAAAACGTGTGTAAAAGCGTGTGTAAAAACATGTGTGAAAACGTGTGTATAAAAATGCGTGTTTAAAATGTGCGTATAAAAAGTGTACAAAAATGTGTGTAAAAACGTGTGTATAAAAACATGTGTAAAAACGTATATAAAAATGTGAGTATAAAAATGTGTGTATAAAAAGTGTATAAAAATGTGTGTATAAAAATGTGAGTATAAAAATGTGTGTATAAAAACGTGTATAAAAATGTGTGTATAAAAACGTGTATAAAAATGTGAGTATAAAAACGTGTGTATAAAAACATGTGTATAAAGATTTTGTATAATAACGTGTGTATAAAAATGTGTGTACAGAAAAGTATTATATATACATATATATATATACATATATATATATTATATATATTATATATTTAATATATATATATTGATATAAAAAATATATATATATACATATATATATATATATATATATATAATATATATATATATATATATATATATATATATATATATATACATATATATATATATATGTATATATACATATATATATATACATATATATATATATATATACATATATATATATTATACTTTATATAACATATACCAATATATTAACATATATATATAATATATACATATATATATACATATATATATACATATATATATACATATATATATATATTTATTATTATATATATATATATATATATATATATATATATATTTATATATATATATATATATATATATATATATATATATATATACATATATATATATATTATATTATATATATATATATATATATAATATAGGCGAACCGGCAAATCACTTTTAACAAGAGACAAACCAACTCACAAATAAAATATAATTCCAAAAATATCGACTTCGAAAGTAACCCCTTCTAGTCGTTTCCCGAGTCGTTAATGTTCTTGTGAGGCGTGAATTGAACTTCGAGTTGAATTTTGTGATCGGGATTTTTTTTGATTTTGGTTTCTAATTCTATTAACAAAATTTAAAAGCATATAAAGTAAATTAACAAATTAAGGCAATTATTATTCTAAATTAAAAACGTTAACGGGATTAAAGAAACGTGACAAATAAAGCAACAAAAATCAAAATTTTAAAACATCTAAAATATGATATAACTTTTAATTACGAGATCGTTCTCGAAAGAATCGCTAAAAACGGAACTATAACGAATAAACTACGACGTTTACGATAAATGAAATTGGCATAGGTAGGTTGCGTGAGCTCGTTTACTTATGTTATGCAAGTTACGTTGCATAATAGGTGAAGTAAAGTAAAAATATTCCTGTTAAAATGGTTGTACTTAATTTAATAAGTAGATATATTACATTGATGAAAATTGCATCTAATTTAATAGATGGATAATTACATTGATGAAAATTGTGGGTTGTTATAGTCTCCTAACCTTAAAAGAAATCTCAACCCGAGATTTAGTTGGATGATGGAGTGATGTTTGAAAATAGATGTGGATACTTGGCACAAATTTGATCTTCGCGTTCCCACGTAAATTCTGGTCCTCTTTTAGAGTTCCATCTTACTTTGACTATAGGAATACGACTTTGTCTTAGTTGCTTGACTTCTCGATCCATGATTTCCACTAGTTCTTCTACAAAGTTGAGTTTGTCATCGAGCCTAAGCTCTTATCAGTTGAATGACCGAGGGATTCGTCAGATAGGCATATCTTTAAATTAGAAAGTCTAAAGTAGCTAGTGGACGTTTTAAATTAACTCGAGTTCTTTAAGCAGCTCAAGTGTATATAGCCCACAGGCCGACCCTTTTAAGGATCTTAATTGGTCCAATGTACCGAGGATTAAGCTTTCCTCGTCTTCCGAATCGAATAACACCTTTTCGAGGTGACACTTTTAACATAACGCGATCTTCAACTTGGAATTCCAAAGGCTTTCGCCTTACATTGGCGTAACTCCTTTTCCGGTCTCTTGTAGCTTGCAAGCGTTGTTGGATTTGTACTATCTTTTTGGTAGTTTCATGGATTATCTCTGGTCTCGTGAGTTAAACATCTCCAACTTCAGCCCAGCAGACAGGTGATCTGCACTTTCGACCATAAAGTGCCTCGAATGGTGCTGCCTTAATACTGGCATGGTAACTGTTATTGTAAGAAAATTCTACCAATGGTAAGTGTCTTTCCCAACCTTTTCCAAAATCTATAACACAGGCTCGAAGCATGTCTTTGAGTGTTGGAAATGGTTTCTTTCACTTGGTCCCATCAGATTTAGGATTATAAGCCATACTCCATGTCTACTTGAGTGCCCAAAGCATTCTGGCAATGACTGCAGAATCAAGATGTGAAATTATGTGTACATGATCCGAGATATATAAATTGGCACTCTAGCCGTGAGCTATTTCGTTTATATATAAACTTGTAAAGGTTTCCATACTACCGTTGCTCTGGTGGGATGAAATTGTGCTAATTTGTAAGGCGATCTTAATACCCAAATGTGTTCCATTCCAGCTTAATGTGTTTGGGTAGTTATGTAATGAAGGTCTGTCGTTTTCTTTCCCCATTTCCATGTAGAATCTCTGGTTGATCATAAGCCGATGGCTTTGACATTCGTTTTAACTCTAGAGCATGTCAAATACTTGCCACAAAATTCAGCATGATTGCCTATTAAGTTAGGCCACCAATAGAGTTTCCTTTAGGATCCTGATACATCTTGTCAAACGCTGGGTGAATGGAATACTCATTTAAAGGATTCATGCATGATCAAGACTCTCAAATTACCAAGGAGATGGTACCAACTACAATTCATGATACTCGGGATTCCATCAGGACGGACTTAAATGCTTTGTCCATCCTCGTAGGTTCTCACTTTGATGTTCTCTTCTTTGATTGCCTCGGTTTGGGCTTCGAGGATTTGCGACAGTAATTTTAGGTGAAGGGTCATGACAAATGCCCTAACTCAGAGTGGTTTGATTCATTCCTTCTGGCTTAAGGCATCTGCTACAACATTTGCCTTTCCAGGATGGTAGCGAATCTTACAATCGTAATCTGGCAAGCAATTCTTACCAACGGCTTTGTTCTTATTGCAACCCTTTCTGAACAAGATTGCTGAAGACTTTTATTGATCATGAACATAGTACAACTTTTGCCATACAGATAGTGTCTCCAAATTTTAAGAGCGAACACTACTGCTCCTAATTCGAGGTCGTGTGTGGTATAGTTCTCTTCATGAGGCTTAAGTTGTCGGGATGCATATGCAATAACTTTTTCTCTTTGCATTAACACCGCTCCTAGACCTTGATGGGATGCATCACAGTAAACAACAAAATCATCGTTTCCTTCTGGTAATGCTAAGATTGGAGCTTCACAAAGTTTATGTTTTAGCAATTGGAAAGCTGACTCTTGGTCTTCTCCCCAGATATACTTCTTGTTTTTTCTAGTTAATTCAGTCAAAGACTTTTGCAATTTCCAAAAATCTTTTGATAAATCTTCGATAAAAGCCGCGAGTCCTAAGAATTTGCGAATTTCTGTAGGTGTGGTTGGGGATGCCCAATCTTAACTGCTTTAATCTTGCGAGGTCAGCGTAAATTCTAACTATCAATTACGTGGCCCAAGAAATTGCACATACTGATCCAGAAATCACGATTTAGAGAACTTGGCATATAAATTTCTCCTTTTTGAGTAAATCAAGATTATTCTCAGTGATGTGCGTGTTCTTCTTTGTTATGGGAGTAGAAAGAATAATCATCAATGAATACTATCATAAATTTATCCAAGTATGGTTTACACACACGGTTCATGAGATCCATGAACACAACAAGTGCTTAGTTAAACCAAATGGCATCACTTGGAATTCATAGTGTCCGTACCTTGTTCTGAAAGCAGTCTTGGGAATATCTTCATCCCTAACTCTCAGTTGATGATAGCCTGATCTTAAGTCAATTTTCAAGTAAACACTCGAACCTTAAAGTTGATCAAAAAATTGTCGATCCTTGGTAATGGGTAACGATTCTTCAAGGTGAGTTTATTCAACTCCCCGTAATCTGATACCCCAACTGAAAGATCCGTCTTCTTTTAACAAATAAGACAGGAGCTCTCCAAGGGAAGTACTTGGTCGGAAAAAACCTTGATCTGCTAACCTTGTAGTTTGATCAAAAGTTCTGCATTTCTGAAGGAGCTAATCTGTAGGTGCTCGAGCTACTGGTGCCACTCTTGGAATTAAATTGATTTGAAATTCTACTTGGCGAATTGGAGGAAGGCCAGGTAAATTTTCAAGAAAAACTTGCAAAAATTATTTGAATTACTGGTAATATCTTTCCATCGTTTTATCGACTGACTCTTCTCCATTACTTGGCAACAAACCTGATATCCCCTGAAATATATCATTTTGGTTTTCATTCATATATGAGGCTTAGACGTGTTTTACTTCGATCACCTCGTAAGAACAAAGTTTCACCGTCGATGTGATGTGGACTAACATTTCTCGTCACAGATAATTCTAGCATGATACTTGGATAACCAATCCATACCAATGACGATGTCAAAACTACCGAGCTTAATCGGCATGAGATCAATTTCGAAAGGTTAGTTTAGCAAGATCAGGGTGTAACCCTGGATAACGGTATTAGTGCCTACTAGGTTTCCATCGGCCATTTCAATGTCGTAGGTAGTATCTAGTGTAATTGGTGGGATATTAAGCATAGAAGCAAGAGATATGGAATATAAAATTTTTATCGACTCCAGAATCAAATAATACTTTAGACTAGATGTTGGTTTAGAAGTTACGTACCCATGACTATGTTTGGGTCTTGTGAGGCGTTCTTGTCCCTCAGCAAGTATGCACTTCCATGGGCATTATTGTTTGCTTTTAGCACTGGTTTCTTAATGCCTTTTCTCTCCACAAGCACGACCAAGTATACTGACACTGTGCAGAATGCTTCAGTGGCTGGCCCATTGTTTATAGCATTCATGTTCAGAGACCCCCTTGTTAGCAAGTCTGACACTTAACGTGCAAGGTCCTGTGTGATCAGGGGCATTTCTTACATAGGGGAAAGCTTCTAGTATACCTACTGTTTTCAGTTGGGGTGACAACATAAGCCCTGAAGGTTTCTTGTCTTCTATTATGCTGTTGGTGGTGATCATTGTTGCGGTTGTTATTACCATTATTCTGGAGTTTAGTTTATTGTGAAGTTCTCCTAGCATTAAACATTCGTTTTGCGATCATTGGATCTTTGGCACATAATTGTACTTTTTACCTGATCCAATAACCTCTTGGTTATGGTAATGGCTCCTCCAAAGTTTTGAGGCTTTGAAGCCGTAACATTACCTTAATCTTTGGTTAATCCCCGAAATGAAGCTCCATGAGTTATTCTTAGAATTTGGCACCATATTGGACAAAGACTGCCATTCCTGAATCATTCTAATTAAGTCTTAAGATCATTCCCTTTATAGTCATGATTGTAAAATTCATCTTCCCATTTTCTGGACCTCAGTTTCGGGACCAATACTTCCTTATTAAGCGCTTTAAAGTTAGGACGCAGAGAACTAAAGCTATCCTATATTCCCAATAGGCAGGCGAATGAATTCCACCAGGACAAAGCTTCTCAGTTAGAGTATAGTAGCAAATTTCACTTTGCAGTCCTCAGTACAGTTGCTACGGGAAAATACCGATTCAGTTCGTTCAAACCACGGATAGGCAACAACGCCTTCTGTACCTTTGAAATTGAAAGGTTGGCAGCTCATAAACTCTTTGTAGCTACATTTTCTTGCTACAGGAGCTTCTCCTTGTCCGGTGTTCCATTTGTATTGTCAGCATTTGCCATGGTAGCAGCTTGTGCTTCTAGAGCTGCGGAAACACTATCAGCAACTAGTTTCCTGATGGCGGCCTGAGTCATGGCTGGTGCTGCAGATGTTGATGTCCTCTTGGGAGCCATTCTATCAACATTTACAAGACAACACAAAATAAGAATTCATATAATGATAGTCATATCATAAGTCATCGTATAAAAATCAAAAATTTCATACTTAGTGATATTGAATTTATTTGACATATCATTGTATGGATTCTCATTTTGATGCAAGTTTTAACAAGGAAATACACATTCTTTGATATTACGTTATAGGATATAACAAAAATTTTTAGAATCGATACTCTAACAAGCATCTAACTCAGTAGGTTTCTCAGGGACTAGTTCACTTCTCAGTGATCGTGATATGATACCGCGAACACTTAGATAACTCATTATGGATCATACCTTACATGAATAATCGTAATACAGGACATAGGATAGACAACCACGATATGACCGAGCTCTACTTAGAGCCCGAGTCAACATGTTGTACAGGGATAGGCCATTCCATAGATGCACTGCCCTTCTGATGGAGGAGGAGGCCAGAGTATCTCATGCCGCTTGGGCACAGTCAATGGATACTTGCGATCAGGTACGTTCCGAGGGCATATCACTTCGGACTACGGTCATGGCTCAGCAGTCCGAGATCACTGAGTTGCAGGCAGCAGACCATAGGAGACAAACGGTGATTTTAGATCTGCTGAAAGCAGACCATCGGAGACAGAGACAGTTAGTGGAGGTACTAAAGATAGTGAAGAGCCTCAAGACTCAGATGATCGAGCTTCAGAGACAGCAGGGACCTGCTAAGGATCCTGCAGAGCCAGAGCTACCAGAGGAGGCCAGTAGCAGTTCTTAGACTGGGTTATGACTGTAGCTACTGTACAGTCTGTTAAGTATTATGGGGTATTCCCAGCTAGCAGACTGTATAGATCTTTTTGTTTTGTCTAGCTAATCTCGTTGTATGATTACTCAACCATTCCCAAGACCTTCTATAATATCTTCTATATGCTCAATGCGCTCAAGAGGGAGCTCATATAGGTGATTTAAAATAGTCTTGATTTGTTCCTTATGACGTTCCAGATGCGTCTTATGAGAACTTTCTCCAATCTTAAATACTTGAGGTAGAGCAGATGCAGAGGAGGATGATTAGGAACGGGCTTATTTCTTAGGTGGTAAAATCTCCTTGGGAAGAAAGAAATCTCTGGAATCAAACATTGATGATAGTGGTAACACTAGAGATAGAGGTAAAATAGTTGGTGGAGCAATAGGAGTTTGTGGTAGTGGAATAGGTGATTCATTACTAGTAGCATTATATGCTTGCATAACCTTCATATATAGTTAGGAGAGTGTGTAGAGGAAAAAGCATCCTCAACATCGACATCAGATGGGACGATAATAGGGTAGATATAGTAGGAAGTGTTTGAAGACATATTTCTGAAATAACCCAGTGGAAATAACATAAGTTATTTATATTTAATATAATAGTTATGTATCTTTTACTTACTATTTAGGAAATACAGTGGCACGGAGGACTTTCTTGGATGGAAAAAGTAGTTATAGTTTAGGTTTTAACCTTGTTCTTTATAACTGAGGCTCTTGATACCAATATGTAACACCCCTTATCTGAAATATAGCAGCGGAAGCTAATTTGAGGTATTACTTTATGAATCAACAGTCATAATAATAGAAAACGACTCAAAAGAGACGTTTTGGAAAATTTAGTTATCATTCAATAATATATTAGAGTTTTACAAAAGAGAGGTCCCAAAATACATTGAAAACATAAAGTTTGAATGATAACAAGTTTAGACGTCCTCAAATCCAATGCCACTTCGTGCCATAGATTGCTTAATTACCTGAGATAAACATGCTAAAAGGGTCAACACAACGGTTGAGTGAAATTCACAGATTTGAAATGTAATAATCGAATACAAGTCATCATAATTGATAATAATTGCAACACATACAATTATCAGGAAAAACACTATTATTGCCTTAAGCTCATGCAACCAAACATTAACATCCGAAGTCAATTTAACGACTTGAAGGAACAACTGTCCTTAAAGAAATGTAACTTGCCAAAGTTATCTTTGGTTCTTAAATGTAGTGCGTTTGGTTACCCCATGTACGGGTACACCAACGGGAGTCGTCACCCCCAATAGATCTATCCATAATATTCATGTTCACTCGCAAGTGACTAATGGTTCATGATTAAGAAATATTGGCAGTGAAGGCAAACTTAGGCAATAATATATCAGGATAGCATACAATTGGAAAAATACTTGTATTCATGGTTATAGCATGTATCTCCCCATGAGATTTAGAAAACATGTAAAGGTGGAACTATAAACTCACCTTAATTCAGGGAAATCTGATTGATGTCAAAAGTGACTCAGATGATATTAAACGGCTTTGTCACGCAACCGGAGGTAACATGTCAAGTCTTAGACCGATTATTTATATTTCAAACTTTATTACATAAAGTTTAATGGTTTTTGGTTTGATAACTTGTGAAAATAACGTATCACTGTTCGGGCTATCATAATCCATAGTTCATGTAGTAAACGTTTGAGGAGCTAGGTCACTTTAAATCGTAAATCCCAAAACTCGTCAAAATGTCTACCCAAATGAAACCCTTCACATGAAATTCCCTAGTAACGTGGTACGTTATAGATTAAATGATAATATTTTATCGTTTTAAGTTTCTTCAAAAGCTAGAGGATGATAAATTATGTTATATTTATAACATAATTGTTTTATAGTGTTTCGATCGATGAATGTTAACGACAAATGTGTCGGGTTTTAATAAAATCTAGTCTTATAATATTTAAATATATTTTTATAATTTATATAAAAATATTATATTTAATACCTTTAAAAATGCAAAATGACAATATATACCCTTGGTTTATATATATTTAAAAAGTTAGTCCTTTATATATAAAGTATATATAATTTAAAGGGTTAATTGCCTAAAAATGTATTATACTTGCCACTTTTTACCATTGTATGTAGACTACTATTTTTTTTGCCATTGTGTCGCTCAACTTTTGAATTCGTGCTATTGTGTGTACTGGTGATCTACATGACCTACTAGAGCAGGTAAAGTTAATGACCGTTTGTTTTTTTATGGCAACGTTAGTCCTTTATATAAACGATCGTTTGTAATTAACTTAAAATTTAATATTTTTTTTAAAAGTCTCTTTTCTTATTATATTTAAGATTTGTGAATGTTTTACACACGTTTTTATACATGTTTTTTTTTACATACATTTTTATATACACGTGCTTTTATGTACATTTTTATACACGTTTTTATACACACATTTTTATACACGTTTTCATACACACGTTTTTATACATGTTTTCATATACACGTTTTTACACACGTTTTTACACATGTTTGTACACACGTTTTTATACATATTTTACACACGTTTTTACACATGTTTTTATACATGTTTTTACACACGTTTTTACACATGTTTTTACACACGTTTTTATACACACGTTTTTACACATGTTTTTATACACTTTTTTATACACGTTTTTATACACACGTTTTACACATGTTTTTACACATGCTTTTATACATACATTTTTACACATGTTTTTATACACGCATTTTTCACATATTTTTACACAAATTTTTATACACGCTTTTATACACGTTTTCTTATACACGTTTATACACATGTTGTTACACACATTTTTATACACGTTTTAACACACTTTTTTATACACACATTTTTATACACGCGTTTTATACACACTTTTACACATGATTTTACACACGTTTTGTATAAAAATGTGTGTAACATGTGCATAAAAATTATATTAAAATGTGTGTATAAAAACGTGTATAAAAATTTGTGTATAAACATGGGTATTAAAATGTGTGTTTAAAAATGTATGTTTTAAAATGTGTGTGTAAAAACGTGCATAAAAACGTATGTATAAAAAAGTGTGTTAAAACGTGTGTGAAAACGTGTAAAAAAAAGTTTGTTAAAACGTGTATAAAAATATGTGTAAAAACATGTATATGAAAACGTGTATAAAAATTTGTGTAAAAACATGTGAAAAAATGCGTGTACAAAAATATTTGTAAAAATGTGTATAAAAGCATGTGTAAAAACGTGTGTATAAAAATGCGTGTTTAAAATGTGCGTATAAAAAGTGTACAAAAATGTGTGTAAAAACGTGTGTATAAAAACATGTGTAAAAACGTGTATAAAAATGTGAGTATAAAAATGTGAGTATAAAAAGTGTATAAAAATGTGTGTATAAAAATGTGAGTATAAAAATGTGTGTATAAAAACGTATATAAAAATGTGTGTATAAAAACGTGTATAAAAATGTGAGTATAAAAACGTGTGTATAAAAACATGTGTATAAAATTTTTGTATAATAACGTGTGTATAAAAATGTGTGTATAGAAAAGTGTTATATATATATATATATATATATAAATGTGTGTATAGAAAAGTGTTATATATATATATATATATATATATATATATATATATATATATATATATATATATATATATATATATATATATATAATATAGGCGAACCGGCAAATCACTTTTAACAAGCGACAAACCAACTCACAAATAAAATATAATTCCGAAAGTATCGACTTCGAAAGTAACCCCTTCTAGTCGTTTCCCGGGTCGTTAATGTTCCTGCGAGGCGTGAATTGAACTTCGAGTTGAAGTTTGTGATCGGGATTTTGAATAGTTCAAGATTTTTGATTTTGGTTTCTAATTCTATTAACAAAATTTAAAAGCATATAAAGTAAATTAACAAATTAAGGCAATTATTATTCTAAATTAAAAACGTTAACGGGATTAAAGAAACGTGACAAATAAAGCAACAAAAATCAAATTTTAAACCTATTAATGATGGCAAAAATAAACATGGCAATTACAACTATCATGCTAAAAATAAAGATGCTAAGAGAATAGAGATACAAAATATGATGAAGGGTGCGAAAATGACGAGATGAGACCCGTTTCATAAACTTTATAAATAATCCACTAATCACTACAGTAACTTTTTAAAACAAAAGGAATAAAAATTGTTTAACACTAATTTTAAATAAAAACTATTTTAAACATTTCGACCTAAACGATTTAACAAACTTGGAAATTGACGAGAAAAAAATGCCATTCATAACTATCTGTATTATTTTAATAAAAGAGCGGTAAAGAAAAACTTGATGTTGTAAGAAACTGAGTTCGACATGATTAAAATAAAACTAAAGATTAGAGTAGTATTATTAACACTAACTCTTAACAAGAAATTCTTTGCCGTTCAAAAAAAAAAACTCTTAACAAGAAATTAATGTTTAGCTGCTATGAAGATTGATGACGTATAGTACAAACACCAAGCTTACTGGGCTTAGTTCATAATATACGCATATGGGCTCAGGCCCAATACAACGAATAGCCGGATTACTAAGCCTGACAAAGGGCCAGACTCCGGATATTCCAAAGACGCACCATGGCACCTCCGTGGACATGCAATGACCGCGGAAGATCACTCGCGTCCGCAGAGACGATTACACGTGGACCCTTGCCCGACAAGGGACCCACTCCGGCCACCAACTGTTACAAGCGAAATACTAGGGAACCCTAGTATTAGGCTTGTCTATAAATAGGGGTCATTTCACACCCAAAGAGGTACATTCTGTCTAATCATTAATACACACACATACTCTGACATTCTCTGATAAACATGTATACTTATTCTCGCGCCGGAGCTTAATCGCGGGGTCCGACCTGCGGTAAGGCTAACGGTTTGTTCTCATTTGTGCAGATTACCTCTCTATTACTTGGATTAGTACAAGGTCTACATCGCAGCCCACTCATTGGCCCAGCCCAATAAGTGATCTAAACCTACATTTACCCCCACACAGTTTTGTATTAATAAGTGAGGGACTGGGGGGGTGGCGCATCGTGGGATCCGATTATAATTGCGTTCTTTAGAAATTCTTCATCATGAGCAATCAGAACAAACTACCTAGTCATCCCAAGTCCGATGTGCGGAATACGACAGGGAAGAACAAACAAACCCCCCAGGACTCCGTGAGAACTACATCCGCTGTAGATCTCGAAGAGTTCTGCGAAAAGCACTATGAGAAACTACTACCAATTATGGCAGATAAGTATGAGTATGAGAAGAGGAAGAAAGAAAAGCTGGAGGAAGTAAAAGCGAGGCTTGACTTTGGCGATGCCCGGAAGAAGAGCACTAGGGCGCAGGAATCAGCGTATTCTGAGTCCAGGACAATATCGCCAAGAAGACAGAGACGCTCTCGCAGCCCGCGCCACAATCCTAGTGTCTTCACTAGGTTGAGGCGTGAAAGGTCAAGATCGCCACGGCATGAATACAAGAGCAAGGAAAGAAGAGAAAGCACCGTGTTCAAGAGACTTGGAAGCAGAGGACGGAGTACATCCGCGCACTCCGACAGCCGTCAGGAAAGCTCAAGGTATACGGAAAATCACTCTGAAAGCGAAGATAGTGAAGGTGGGCACTGGAAGTCTAAATTACGAAGAAAAAAGTCCAGTGTCGAAGATGATGATCTCTCCCAACCTTGGGTATGTGCCGAGACTGATCCGTTCACGTCTCGAATCCGTCACTTCGACTTCCCGAAAACGCGAATGCCAAGTCATGTGAAAACATACAACGGAAGCGAAGATCCTGAAGATCACTTGAAAATCTTCCAGGCAGCAGCAAAAACGGAGAGGTGGGCCATGCCAACATGGTGTCACATGTTTAATTCCACACTCACCGGAAACGCTCGGGTGTGGTTTGACGATCTTCCCCCAGAATCAATAGACAGTTACAACGATCTAAGAGAAGCATTCCTGAAAAACTACCTCCAACAGAAAAAGTGCATCAGAGACCCCATAGTGCTCCACAACATCAAACAAAGAGACGGAGAGTCCACAGAAGACTTCATACAAAGGTATAAGTCGGAAAGTGGAAATGTTAAAGGAGCACCGGAGTGCATGAGAATCTCCGGATTCGTGCACGGAATCACAAATCCTGAACTTATCAAAAGATTTCACGAGAAAATTCCAAAAACAGTAGACGAAATGATGCAGGTGGCCACGTCTTTTCTTCAAGGGCAAGAGGCGGCCTCAAATCAAGAAAGGAAAAAAGTCCCTCAGGCCTGGAGACACCAGGAAGGGGGTCATAGGCAGAATTTCAAAAAAGGGGGAGGCTTCCGCAGCCAACATAAGACAGAGAAAAGACCAGACAGGTTCACTCTTCTCACAAAAACCCCGAAGGAGATTCTGGCCTTAGAAAAAGGAAAATTCAAAACCCCACCTCCGATGACAACCCCGGTTGAAAAGCGAAACGCAAACAAGTTTTGCGAATTTCACGGAGAAGTGGGGCATAATACAGATGAATGCAACCATCTAAGGAAGCAAATTGAAGATATGCTCAAAGCCGGGAAAATGTCGCACATAATCCGAGAGCTGAAGCAAAACAGCAGAAAAGAACATCCGAAAAAGAAAGGTGAAACCTCCAGAAAAGAGAAACCTCAGGCAATTTTAATGATTCAGTCACGACAAAAGGCAGTAAGGCAGAAGATAACTCAAAGTTTCTCACCCAACTTCGAAATATCATTCTCGTCCCTGGGAAACGATGAGGGAGCAGAAGGCCCCCTAATAATAGAAGCAGAGATTGGAGGTCACCAAGTGCACCGCATGTGTATTGACGGAGGGTCATCATTTGAGATACTCTATGAGCACTGCTTTAATCGACTCCGTCCGGAAATAAGAAATCAAATGGTCCCGGCCACAACTTCGCTAGTAGGATTCAGCGGTGAAATAAAATGGCCATTAGGACAAATAACACTTTTGGTGAAAGTTGGGGATAACGAACATTCAACATCAACATGGATGGACTTCATGGTGGTGAGATCAACGTCTCCGTTTAATGGAATCATCGGAAGGCCGGAACGGCCACAATAGAAGCTCAAATGATTGAAGAAATGATTGGTTGAGATTGAAAGTTTGGAGAGCAAGGCTAGAGGTCCTAGAAGCTTTAGCTTAGCACTATAAATAGGCCTCATTCTCACACACATTGGGAGGCTGTCTCTTTCTTTTTATCTAGTTTTTAGTAATTTAGTCTAGCTTAAATTTGTATTTTCCTTAAATGTAATTGTCCTTTTTCTAGTAATGTAATTCAGTTTTCAATTAATGAAATTCAGTGTTTAGTATTCTAAATCTCATTTTCTAAGCTCTCATAATAAGCCAAATTATCTCAATAAGCTCATATTAAGCTCTTTCAGTCTATAAGCTAAAATAGAGTTGTTTGAATTCAGATTTAATCTTATCT
>BQNB010085107.1:0-28563 GCA_026074375.1 Tanacetum coccineum
CTTTAAATACTACCAGCACTAATCTCGTATACCAGAAACAAACCAAAGACTTCACAACTCTGCTTGTAACTGATTATCTGACACCTTCTTGTGCTCCTTGATAGCATTAACTGTTTCGAATCCAAGCAGTATTAACATACAACCAATAGCAGCACAAACTCCCTATGGCAGCATTAACCTTCATGTTGGCAGCATTATTGTACACAATGGCAGCACTAACATGTTAACACACATCATTGACAATAGACTTGGCAGCATTAACATCTCCTGGCAGTATTAAGTATATAACGAGCAATAGTAATGAATCAAGGCAGCACTAATATAAATACTTAGCAGCATTAATACTTAACTCTTAATACCAAATTTCCTAAGACATCCACGTCCAAAAGTAAGTTAGGCTTAGAATATTCAGGCCCAACTAGTATTCACAATTTATTCATATGTAGATCCTTTTTAGCAGCATAAGTATTACCATCACAAACCAACAGTACTAAGTACCTAGGCAGCAGTAATAATCACGACCAACAGTAGCATTCTGTATATTGGTTACATAAATTTCCAAAACACACCTGCTGTACTCATAAGTACCTCCATTGAAACACCCATTCTACCTTTGAAGCTTCAATCCTTTGTCAATGCCTTTTCTTCTTTGTTATTGCTTTAAACGACACCCAACAACAACAACCTTCTTGTCTATCTTTGTGAATCATAATCAAACACTAACCAAACTAATTTATACAAAACATCTATGCCTAAGGTTTCAACATACCATAACCGATCCAATATCAAATCCCAAAACTTGCTGTTATAACTCAAGCACCAACAGACCTTGAAAACCAATAACGCATCACATGTAACAACCAGTCATGATCATACTTGGTACAGCCATTCAGTAAACCCTAAACTGAAACCCTAATCCGCAACCATACATAATAAAAGTGTAACTGGTTAAGAAAAGTAAACAAGAACGAAAATAACCTTTCACACCCTACGTTTGAACCTTGTGTCGACTTCTGTTATGAATAACCCTCTTGCTGTTATTGTTGATTCTGATGGTTAAAATAGAAAATCTACCTGCTGCTATCATGATATTATTATCACTAATGAACGAACATCTTCTACGCACCACAATGATATTATCATTAATCATCCAGCTGCCATCTTGAACTTTTCTATTTTTATTGATTTAGGGTTTGCAAAACCCTAATTACACTGTATATAACTTTGACAATCAAAAATAGAATTTTGACATACCTTTTTCTTTCATAAAATCAACATTAATAACACCTTGTTGATCCTAGATCGAGAGGCACGTGGCTTTGATACCACCTGATAGAACTAAAACACGTGATAGTTCTTGGATCATTTATAGCTCGAGGTTGTTTAGACCTCATCTAGGATCATGATAATAAAGACAATAACATACAGTGGAATAAGAACAAATCAAAGTTATCATAACAAGGTTTTTCTTTATTAACATTCTAAGCTCCAATATTATTTGATCAGAATAATACGGTTACATCAATGAACTGTAACAGGATCAAGTTACCTTAACCTTGAGGCTAATACTACATATGGCGTCTACATTCTTACGCCTGGAATACACACACACACACATTTAGGTATACTATGGAACTCACGACTTGTACACCTAAACTTAATAACCTGTATCTCTTTATAATAAAGATATTAGGTTTTACAAAGGATAAGTATTAGGAAATAACTAAATTTCCTAACTTTTATTATAATCTTCTGTAATCTTCCATCATTTGAAGTATTCATCCTTTGTCTTTTAAGTCCTTCATCTTTCATATGTTTTGTTTTATCAACTCAAATATAATTCTCAACACATCTCGAGCGGGTGGAGATGTGTTGTTTCCAAAACTTTCTTTAAGGTTTTGATATTTTAACTGCAGATTTAAGTGATTTACCTCAAGATTGGAAAAATGTTTTACTAATTCAGCATGATCATCCTTTTGAACCTTATCAAGTAATTTAGAAAGCTCGGCTTCAAGTTCCAGACAACATGCTTGAACAATAGTGTGGGCAGCATGTATTTCAGTAAATCTAGATACAGTAAGCTCAGAATTCATTGCATTATAAAACACTTTTTTGGACAAGCAATCGGCAATTAAATTAACTGTTGGGAATTAAAAGTCTTCATAATTAGTACTGCCAAGCCAACAGTTAAAACTGCTAGAGTAAGTTAGTACTGTCAGTACTAACTTAAGACTGTTGCAAGAAGATTAAGACGCTTTTTGGCCATTGGGGGAAGATTAAGAATGCTAAAGAGATAAGCGTATCAGAGATTTGTTTGACTTATTCAGTATATATCTTATAAAGTTAGAAGATTTGCTGTTATCTATTAGAATTATAGAAGATTTATAGTTATCTTGTAAAGGACTCCTTGGTGTATAAAAGGAGGTCCTAGGTTATGGTTTTATAGATATACACATATACATTCATACACTTTTATAAAATTTTGATATATAGCTTCAAGGTTGTAAACCCTAGTACTACACAGAGTACTCGTATTATTGATAATAATAATATTGGAACTTTTTAGTTATATCATTGTTCATTCATGTTTAACTAATTTCATTTAAATATTTCTTCTATGTAATGAAGAGTAGATTCTGCATACTCTTTTAGTATTCACTAAAGTTTTACATAGTTGTTGTGGATTTAATCCAAAGTAAACTTACTTTACAAGCTACAGGAATCGATCTTAAGTTTGGGATCATCTAGTGGTATGAGAGCTTGTGTTCTGAAAATTTGAGCTAGAGAAACTAACAATAAGAACTCTTTACTTACAAGAAGAGATGGATCTAGAAAACTGCACATACCACTACTACTGCAAAAGTTGCCCATTCTCAAACAGGGTGAATATGATATGTGAAAGCTAAGGATTGAGCAATACTTTCAAGTACAAGATTATGCTTTATGGGATGTCATAGAGAATGGAAACTCATTCAAACCAGTAGCTCAAACAATAACAAATGCTGAGTACTCAACTTTTCTAAATTCGGTCCTGTAAACTATTGAGAAAAGGCTCTAAAGAAGAATGATGTGAAGCAAGAAGTATGTTACTATGGCTACTTCTCTAAAATGAACATCTAATGACTTTTATTCAGCACCCCCAACAAGGTTATGCTAAAGACCCTTGTTTGCTGCTTTACAAAACACAGATTGGTGAAGAAGCACAAAGAAGGACTCAGAAGACTCTCTGAAGAAAATGTATGAGAACTTTAGTGCTCCAAGCACAAAGTCTCTTGACTCTATTTTTAACAGGCTTTAGAAAATTGTAAGTCAGCTAGCTATCCTGGGTGAAAATATTTCACAAGATCTCAATTTGAAATTTTTGAGAAGTCTGCCTTCTGAGTGGAATACTCATGTTGTGGTCTAGAGAAATAAACCTGATCTAGACACAATGAGCTTTGATGATCTATATAACAATTTTAATATTGTTAAACAAGAGGTTAAAGGAACTGCAAGCTCAAGCTCAAGTTCTCAGAATATGACTTTTATGTCATCCCCTAGCACTACTAATGAAGTTAATACTGCTTATGGAGTTAGTACTGGTAACACTCAAGTTAGTCCTGCTAGCACTCAAGTTAGCATTGCTAGTACTCAAGTTAGTACTGCTAACTTAAGTGATGACGCTGTTTATGCATTTTTAGCCAATCAACCAAACGGGTCTTAACTTGTATATGAGGACCTTAAACAAATCCATGAAGATGACATAGAAGAGATGGATTTGAAATGGCAGTTAGCATTGCTGAGCATGAGGACAAAAAGGTTTTTCCAGAAAACTGGTAGAAAGATCACTATCAATGGGAGTGACACAGCTGGATATGACAAGTCCAAGGTGGAGTGTTTTAACTGCCACAAGATGTGACACTTTGCAAGGGAATGTAGAGGACCTAGGAACCAAGATAACATAAATAGGAATCAATACATCTCTAGAAGGACTGTAAATGTGGAAGAAACTTCTTCCAAAGCCATGGTGGCTATTGATGGAGCTGGTTTTGACTGGAGCTATGTGGCATATGATGAAGTTCCTACAAACATGGCTCTTATAGCTTTTCAGACATCGGAGGAACTATATGATAAACTTGTCAAAAACTGTCTAAAAAGCCTTTGAACTATTAAACTTATTTGATGGTTTAAGAATAGTGTTTAACAAATCTAAGTTCAATTTAGTACTTATAAAAGAGGGTAGCATCTGTAGATGAGCAACTTGTTTTTACAAAAATAGAATGGGTTATTTTTTGTAGCAACTTGTTGTTCCTTAAAAAGTTGATATCTTCATATAAAGATCACAAATTAGTATGCGATGATAAAGTGGAGTTAGAAAAGCTTAAGCAAGAAAAAGAAAGCAATCAACTTAAAATTGAAAATTTTGATAATGCTTCTAAGAGTCTAGACAAATTAATAGGGAGGCAGATGCCTGACAAAAGTAGAAAAGGTATGGGGTTTGTAAGCTATAATGCTATTCCGCCTCCCCCTACAGGGTTATTTTCACCTCAAGTTGATTTGTCAAATCTGGTCTAGAGGAGTTCCAACAGCCTGAGTTTGAAGGCTATGAACCTAAGACTAGTAAGAAGTGTTAGTGAAGATATTTATAATGAGGTTAGGGAATCTCTTGATACCCTATTGGTTAAGGAGTTGGTGTCAGATGATAAGTTAGAGAAGAAAACTATTTTTCCTACTGTTGCTAAGATAGAATTTGTTAGACCTAAACAACAAGAAAAACCATATAGGAAACAGATCCTAAGTATGATACTATGTTTTAGGTCACATAGTCCTAGGGGAATCCAAAGAAACTAAATTTAATAAGACGTCCCAACAGGCTAGGAAGTAACTTTGTGATGTACATAAAGGCTTGTTTTGTTTTAGTTTAAGTTTTGGACATGTGGCAGGCTCACTACAATTTACCATCAAAAGGGAAAGGGTGTATTGGGAATAGTATATTACAAGGGTGAATTACAATTATTTTGCTAAAAGGACTTTACCCTAGTGCTTACAGGACACATGGTTCTAAGAGCAGTTTTAAGAATATCTGGCCTTAATTCACTTAATACTTGTTAGGCTGTTTTACTACCATCCCAAAACTATAGTTTATAGTTGCTAATCCAATGCCAGATTTTTTCTATTTAGCACTTTCAACTGTAAAGAGGCCCTAATCAAATAAGACACTGATTAACTAACAAAAAATTTTAGCCAAAAAGTTAATTATGTAGGGAAAATTTATAGTACTAGGACAAAAGCAGTTAATACTGCTAGGAAAATTCAGCTAGTTAATGCTGTGAGGGCAAATACAGGTTTATATGGTAAGGCCCTCAGCATGTTAGGTTTGGTGACATTCCAAACTTAATAGTGCATTAATAACTTTGTAGAGGGACTAAAGTATGTTGTGCTCGGGCAGATCCTTTCGCATCAAGGTTTTGGAGATCTCTTCAAAAGTCATTGGGGACGAATTTAGATATGAGAACTGCTTACCATCCTGAAACTGATGGTCAGAGTGAAAGAACGATACATACATTGGAAGACACGTTGCGTACTTGCGTGATTGACTTTGGTAGTGGCTGGGATAAGCACTTACCTTTGGCTGAATTCTCATACAATAATAGTTATCACGCTAGTATTAAAGCCGCACCTTTCGAAGCTCTATACGGAAGAAAATGTAGGTCGCTTGTATGTTGGAGTAAGGTAGGAGATGCCCAACTCACTGGACCATAAATGATTCGCGAAACGACATAGATGATTGTTTAAATCAAGAACCGATTATTGGCTGATCGTAGTAGACAGAAAAGTTATGTGGATGTAAGACGTAAACCTTTGGAGTTCAAAGTGGGTGACAAAGTTATGCTGAAAGTATCACCGTGAAAAGGTGTTGTTCGATTTGGGAAACGTGGGAAATTATGTCCCTGTTATATTGGACCATTCAAGATTTTATCAAGAGTAGGTTCGGTGGTATATAAACTAGAATTACCCCGAGAGCTTCAAGGAATACACAATACATTCCATGTGTCGAATTTAAAGAAATGTTTATGAGATGAGGATCTTATCATTCCACTCGACGAAGTAAGGATCGATGAGAAGTTGCATTTCATCGAAGAACCCATTGAAATCATGGATAGAGAAGTGAAACAACTTAAGCAAAGTCGGATTCCTATAGTTAAAGTTCGATGGAACTCGAGTCATAGACCGGAATATACTTAGGAACGGGAGGATTAGATGTGGAAGAAATATCCTCATCTCTTTGACTTTAATAAGAAGCGAGCAACAAGATGAATTGATCTTCAAGGATGAAGATACTTTTTAGAGGGAAATGTTGTAACAATCTGTCAATTTCAGGTCGTTATTTTATACTCGAGTATTAAATATATTTTTCAATTTTATGTTGAGATATGAACTCACGACTAACCGGGAAAATTAGGGCTTGCATTCGTAATTTACGTAACGTTTACAAAGAACCGGCGAATCCTACGTTAAGCATCGACATTTATATTTCCAAAATGCCGTAGAAATGTTTTTATTACATTTGTTTTTATTTTTCGTGTCTTGTACTATTTTTACATTTTACGAAAAACGACTACAAAACGTACCTTTTTAAATATCGGACTTTGATAATACCGGCATTTACAAATTGTGGGTCAAGTTTTAAACTCAACCCACTAATATTAAACCTCATTGGGGCGGATCAACCAAGGGGTGAGGTGTCCTCTTGGTGATCAATATGGCTTCAAGACCTTAACACTTGGCACCTTATTCCTAAATGCATAAAAGCCTAACTTTTACCAACACATGCACACACTAGTCATATTGTTAACCAAAAATCAGCATTTTTCTCTCCCTCATGACCATTTAGATGCCACCTTCATCACAAAAACATCAAATCCACAAAAATTTGAAGATCAAATAATAAGCACACTAGTAGACATGAAGACCTAGTGTAATCCTTGCATTTTTGTAGTGATTTAAAGAAGTATTCAAGAAGGTTTATATTCAAGTTAGGGCTGAGATTATACAAGTTTTTATAAAGTCTATTCGGTAAATAAAATGGTGGTCAAAAATTACTTTGGGTGAAGATCTTGTGGAAGATTGAAGCTTTGTTATTGTTTTGATCATTTGATCATTGTCTTCATATTTCTTGTGGTAAATTCTCATGAGTCTTATTTATGTTTTCTTTTGATTTTCAAATGTATATGTACATGTATGATATTTGATGATCAAGCAATGAAAATGATAATGCATGTGTAGATCTAGGTTAATTATAGCTAAAATAGCCATTTAAACAAGTAAAATGATCATAAAATTTATGGGCTGTAATGAACAAAAGGTTTTATAATTTTCTACAGGTTTGAGATTGGATTTGAGTACATTAGGTTGTAGATAATCCTTTTGTAGACACTTGGAAAATTGGATGATTTCTAGAAAGTGAATATTGAGTGAGATATGATCAAAACACCAAAACTAGTGGATTATGACCTTGTTGTACAGATGGTATAAAAAGTCACATTTACGGACTGAGTTGGTTAAAAAGTTAAGACTATGAGACCTAGATAAAATCATTTAGATTCTGAATTAATTGGATAGTCAACCAACTCTTTATGGTTTGTAAATGGCATCAAAAATGGTGAAAGTGAAATTTCAGTCTAAAAAGCTAATGTGACCTTTATGTATAAAAGTAACCATATGTATAAATATAACTAAAAGATGTACTAAAATGAGTTTGAATCTGTAAAGTACACTTAAATATGAAGCTAAGGATATAAATATATCAATTATACCATTTACGGTTTATAAATTATGACTATTTTCGTAAACATAAAAGTATACAAAATTTACTACTACCCGAACACTATACTATGTAAAGCGATTTTTGTAACTAAAACCCGAGGTGGTAGGACCCACTTCTTGGGAGTTTTAAAATGCTAACATACTGATAATAAAAGTATCCCGACCTCGAGAACCCAAAATTTTATAACAAGAGTCATTTACAAGCTTAAATGGGCCATAAGGCCTTATTGGACCACTAGGCCCAATGAAACAAAATGGACTTATTGGACTTAGCTTTAGGCCCAATCCACATGGACCTTACTAATGGGCTAGGACCTGGTCTTTGAGTAATAATATCAATATAATAACTTAATGGGCTTGCTTAATGGGCCTATTGGGCTTTTTGAGCTAATTTAGACAATACTAGTAAAATGGCTAATAATAAAACAAGCTAAAAACCTAGAAAACTCTAAGTGTGAAATAAATATGTTGCAAGGGCATGATCATCATATAAACTACATGTATACATATACTTATTTAATTTATGAGTTTTCGTTAATTTTTATCGACTAGAAACCTAAGACCCGTTACAATTTGTATAGGTCTTGGTTGATTGACGCGCCTACTTCCGAAGTTTTTATTCATCGATATTCTCATCCGACATCACTAAGTGAGTTCATAGCCTCGCATTTTTACACTTTAATTGTTTTATAAACCCGCGAGGGAGATAACATGCTTGTTTTTAAAATAGAACACAAGGGAGATTGTATGCTAGTTGCCTCGATTATTATTATAAGTTAGCTTAACTCGCTAGATAAAAGACCTGCGGAAATCATGAATTGTTAACTACCGGGAAATGGTAGACGCTTATACATGAAATAGTACTATTTGGAGGCTGCCACCTCCAATCCGTGACGACTGGCTATCGTCAAGTGTCGGGAATATGACACAACGGATGCGTTGTATAGAGAATAATATGCACTCATAGCGAGGGTGTATAGTAGGCATACCTTGTTGGGAACCCCAACATAATTAGATGGTAACGTTCAATGTCATGAGACTTATAAATAATCCCCCGATATAACTTTGTTTAGCCACATCGTTAAATCCTGATGAATATTGAGAAATGATACTTGTGTTCGGAAATTTTATTTTTTATATATATAAACTTTATGGATTCACTCAACATTATTGTTGACGTTTTAGCATGTTTTATCTCGGGTCCTTAAAGGTAATTCGGCGATGGAGATTTTGGTTGTCGCTTATGGAAACCTAAACGTTTTGAAGGCCCATTAAATAAAAGTCATTCGAAGATGATTTGTAAAAATGTTGTATGAATTATCAAACAATTTGGGACCTATGATGTAAACTTTTATTTCGAATGAATGTATTTAAAAACGTCTCTTTTCGAGTCGTTTTCTATGCTTGAGTTGTTATATTATGACGTAGCACCCCAAATGACCCTTTCGCTGAGATATATAAAAATGAGGGTGTTAAAGATTGGTATCAAGAGCTTAAGTTATAAAGAACAAAAGATTTTCAAAAAAAATGAACGGATGGATTTTTGAAATCTTTTAACTATAACTGTTCAAGAGAAATCTCCGAATTACCAATGGACAAGAATGAGAAGGAATTATTTATCGATATATATATATATGGAAAAATATATATGTTATTATATGAAATTTTCATTTATTTGAATATAAATGTTAATTATGTAATTATTTTAATACTAATACGAGATGTTTATACGATGCAGATTGTCATGGAGAACCCTAATCATCTTAACGAGCCGAACGAAGATATTCCCGAAGTGAACCCAGTTGTTCCCGAGCCGAACCAAGTTGCGAATATCCATGATCCCAACGAAATGGCTGACATTCCTGATGATATTGATTTGGTTGATTATGACAATGAGAATCCTGAAGAAGATCCTGAAGAAGATCCCGAGGAGGAACCCGAGGAAGAACCATAGGAAGATGTTGATATTGAGCTCGAGGATGATGCTGAGTTGATATTCCCTTATGAAGTGGAGGGTGACAAAACCTCGCCACCTGGAGATGTGTCATCCGATTCTAAGTCAGAGGACGTGGAGATTGATGTTGCACCTGAGGTTGATGTTGCACCCGAGGTCGATGCTGCATCCGAGGCTACTGTTGGGACTTATACCCAAAAGCCTTATGCTATTCGCGACTTTCCGAGGGGCTTATATGAGGTAGGAGAGTCATCTTCTGCTCATGACTCATAATATGTTGGTGGATTGGCACCTTGGGCTTTGAGACGTGATTTGGAGACGTCCCATGCACGAGCTAGACTTACGGAGGCTGAGTTGAGTACAAACCAAACTGAGATTGCTCTTCTCAAATCCAAGAATAAAATCGGGGAAAAAGAAAAGGAGTTACTTAATCATGATTTGGAGAATGTCGAGCGTGCTTTGGGTAATGTTCTCGAGAGGGTGTCGGTATTAGAGAGCGAGGAGAATGCCACATTGAAGAAAAAATTGGTTGAGACTGAGACTAAGTTAGCGTGGGCTTGTATGGAGTGTGATATTGCTGAGAGGAGGTTGCATGAGTCCCGAGTATGGAATAAGATGTTCTACTTGGATATGGTTCGTATTAGGGCTGTTCCAAAGTTAAAGATGCTACTATAAGCTGTGAACTAAATTTAAGCATTAACGTTGAAACACAATGTATTCTTAGTACAAACTATAGCCTCGTTTAAGTTAATTTTAGGTAGAAGAATAACTAAGTTACGGAAGTACAAATTACGAGTTTCATCTATAATATGTGTCCGCAAATCCAAAACTCATTTCTCATCGGTTCTTAACGTATATGAAAATAATGGGTGAAAAAATATTGGGGGTCCAATTGGATCACAAATATGAGCTAAAGCAATACTAATACAAACGAGAATCATATAAAGAGGAATGTCATAATGTAAATATAAATAAGGAAGAATCCAAAGCAACCGAACAATGCTAATTTCGTCAACAATCTCATTTTGGAATCCATGAGATAACTACTCTATGGAAAACGGATTTCGTACCATATGCAAGTCGAAAGCAACCAAACATTATGCTTTCATCAATAATCTCATTTTGAAATCCATTATAATATGAATGTCATACCGTATGAAACATGGGGATGACCAAAATTTGTAGACAAATTTATAGCCATGCCAAACGATGCCTAATTAAAGTATAAGAAAATCAAAAGCCTCTTTAATTAAAATAGATTTATCATTGAATACATACAGTCAAATGATAAGGTGGAACATGATAGATTAAGAGTTACATTTGCAATTAATTTGTGAAACTAAATGGGTCGTAATACTATTGCATGAAACATGATAGTTTTATATATCTACACAATAGACTTTAGATGCATTAATCGTATTAATCTTTAAGACTTAACATTTAATAGATGGACTCGATCTTTATATAAACGAAGCATTCGGACCCGTGCGATGCACCGGGCTTGTTTTTCGATAAAAAATTGAACTTTTCCTTATGTATAAAACTCATGTTTTTTAGGCAACCATAGTTAAACGGTAAAAACACATATTAACTATTGTACGTTTTAGGCTTTGATTTTTAATGTTAAAGCTCAAACAAAGAAATAAAATAATAAATTTAAGACTTGTCATATGGTAGATTCATCAAGACTTGTCACTAATGCTATGAGACTCGATCTTTAAATATTATAGAAGATAGGCAATCAGACCCGTGCGATGCACTATTTTTATACGGTTATTTGTTATGTTAGGAGTATAGACCAAAAGCGTGAATTTGATATCAGATTAACAGTATTATCTTTATGTTAAAAAGGAGAATATAACAAGACATTTTTGACAAACTTCTAATATAGATTGTTGAAACCGTAAACATACATGCTTTAACTAAACAAACAATATATAGATTGTTGAAACCGTAAACATACATGCTTTAACTAAACAAACACTTTTGATGCAATAGTTGACTTTTTATAGTGAAGCACAAATATGAATAGCTTATTGCTTAATCATATGTATTGTATATATGACAACTATAAAATAATTTTTGGAATGAAGTACTTTGCGCCCATTACTAATTGTGGAAAAATTACTCAAGTGAAGTTCGCTTGGACATGAAACAATAAAAAGGCAAGAGTTTAAATGATACAACTAAAATAAACAATAAATCAATACTTCCCAAGCGAGCAATAATAGCATAAATCGAAGTGCGGTGAAAACATATTGGCTTGACAAAATATATCATATACGTTTTAATCTCGTAGGTTCCACCAATTCGCTCTCACAAAGAAGAAAAAGAGAAAAAAATGATGCGTTCCTCTGTTAATGTCTAGTTTTCCATTGTCGAGCAGTAACCCGCATAAACCTACCATCACCGATTCTTCTAGGTTGCCTTTTTTTTCAATGCATTTAGGCTATGTATTTAATTTAGCAAAAGTATGCGGTAGTGAAGTTTTTATAACAAATATATATTATAAACTTTATAACAAAGAACAACTTTAATTATTTTCAATGGTTATTTTGCATCAGAAAGTTTAGACTAAAAGTCTAATTATTTAGTTTATCCCATATGTTACACTTAACGAGTTGTAATACTCGCGCTCCGCGTACGGGTGGACTAACTTAGCAACGAACCATTAACATGAAGGACCAATTGCGTAAAATCTGTGTTGGAGTATTTTTTTAATATTGAAGTTTTCTAAAAATAATTAACGATCGTTACTTACTAACGACCGTTAGTTACTAACGGTATTGCGTAATTTGTGTTGGGGTATTTTTTTAATATTAATGTTTTAAAAAAAACTTAACGGTTTTTACTTACTAACGACCGTTAGTGATAAACGCGTCCGTTAGTTACTGACGGTTTTAGGTTATTCACCCTATATGGGGGTGGCGGAAGCAAAACAGTGTTTGCCAAAAGCATTCTTGCTTTTTGTACATAAGTTACTAGCCTTAAGGCTCGCCCGATGGGTGGCTAGCTTTAATAACTTTTAAAAATATAAAATTAGTAATATAATGGTTAATATAAATAACTCGAAATGATATTATATTAAAAATAAAAAAATTTAAAGTAAAATGTCATTTGCAAATAACCTTGATTGTTTAAACATAAGTAGCTAAGAAAATAAGAGCAAAACTTTATAGTCGATTAATGATCTTTAATAGACAATGTTTGTTTTAGAATTGCATGTTTCCTTTTTGTTGTTAATGTAAAGTACAAAAATGCAAAATAAATTGCTTAATTTTATTGCATGAAAATAATTGTCGTATGTATCATTTAGATTACAAAATAAGTATCAAAATCACACTTTGAGAGCTTTAGATCCTTTTGTAATCGTAATGATTCAGTCATATCCAAACCCCTGTTACATGCAAAAGTAATAATCAAAAACCCACAAATAATAACCATACAAACACGACATGAAGAACTAAAATGTCAAATGCCTAAAACATGTAAGCATCAAGTTTACACTGTGGGTGCTTTAGATCCATTTATAAATCGTAATGCTTTAGTGGTACTCCAATACTTTAGAGATGAATGACGTATGCAATATTGCTTTCTATACACTATATTACGTCTATTTCTTCACTTAATTAATCTATACCCAAGTGTCAGGTAGTCACGCATATTGTAAAAAAAGATGTTAGATGAAAAAAGTGGCATAGATATCCTAACATACTGTCTTTATCAACATGATGTTATTAGACTTGTTACTCGAACATTTTCTTAATTACCGAAAAGTAAATACTGCCAAACAAAGAGGTAAACATCTAAAGAAATATAGCTTCTGATATGTGTGAAAACACATATCTTTTTTATATCAAAAATGTCCCTTAAAAGACCAAAATTGTGCATAAAATACTTGTATATTGCTCGTTTTGTCTTTGTGATTGTGTAGGTACGGATATTACAAATAACACAAGGAAACGGTCAAAGCCGGACAAACACGGACACGGGAACGAAAAGAGTGCAAAAGAGCTGGGAGTATTTATCAATGGTCAACAAAAGTCAACCTTTGGTCAAAGCTTGGTCAAACACAAAATGCCAAAACCCTCAAAATACCACAAAAGCCCTAAATGTTAAACCTAATTTTACCAAAAAAACCCTAAAGCCCTAACAACCATTATCTCTTTTTATAAAGAGATAACGGTCGTTATCTTTCTATAATAACACAAACAAACAACCCCGGCCCAACCTATTTGATATAAAAAGGCCCAAGTCAAACCCCCAAGCCCAACCCGAGTCAAACTCCCCTTAAGTTTAAAATTACGCGGGTAATACTTTATTACTGTTCATCGTCGTCTCCGCGTTTAACCCAACATAAATCAAAGGGTAAATGGCAATTGATGATATGGCTTTATGATTCGAGTACCAAGGTACAACTTGGCAAGAGAAAACGTCATGAGAGGCTTCCATTGGTTGATCCCCACAAGGAATGACATGCGGATAAATGAAGAAAGCACACCAATCAATGAAATTTGCACTAAAACAAGTGCAAAAGAAGCACAGAGGTCTGACACACGGAATGCCATGTTGGCAATCCGTGTGCCTCACTATTTTTTTCTATTTTAATCAATCCAACGGTCATAAGGTTGGATCCAATTGATGGGAAAGTATCAAGTACAAGATTACAAAGGAGCGTGTAACAGACTCAAGGCCTAGAAGCTTCATCTCAGCTCTATAAAAGTAGACCTCATCACACACATTTGGGAGCTAGCTAGTTTTTCATTTTTTCAGCTTATTAAATTTTAGCTTTTCCTTTTAAGATGTTTTAGCTTAATGTTAGCTTAATGTAATTTCCTTTTTAGTATTGTAATCAACTGTTTTATTAATACAATTTAAGTTTCCTTAATAAGCTCTTACTTTTCTAAAGCTCACTTTTATTCAAATTCTGTTTAATAAGCTGTTAATGTTTCATAAGCTTCTAATAAGCTCATCTTAAGCTCTCTGAGTCTCTAAGCTCAGATTGAGTTCAAATTAGTCATCTAATATACTTGAACAATTAAAATCAGTCTATTACCTTTGCTAAATGGGATTAAGCTTTTTGGATGATGAGCTAGCAATGGATGAGCTCATAGGACTTTACTAGCTTATCCTAGTGATAAGCTAGAGCTTGAAGAAGCTCCTTGAGCTTTTAAAGCCTTTGTTTAGCTAAGGCTTTTGTAAGTCTTCTTTAAATTTCAAGTCTCTTAGCTTAATAATTGCATTTGCTTATTTTTAGCTTATTACTTGCTTATTAGTGCTTAATTCTGTCTTATTGTGCTTATTGGATATGATTGATCATCTGTTTTCAACTTTAGAAGCTCAGATCTTAGTTTTTCATATTTTGTCTTAAAAATCATTAAAAATCCAAAAATATTAGCATAACTATTAGCTTATTGATTCTGGCTTATTTGATTAGTGTTATAAGTTCATCAGGTCTGTTAAAAGTTATTTAATATCTGGTATTTGATATTTGTGCTTTAAATCTCATTATCATAAGCTTATAATGGGATTTTAATAAATTTAAAGGGGTGTTTGGCTATTGACAGTACTAACTAGAGTTAAGTATTTGCCATAAGCCATTTGGCCTTTTGGATCACTTTAAATCTCATTAGTAGGTTTATATAAGCAGGATTTAGAGTAGCTTGTAGGTTTAATCAAGTTTTCATAAGTTTTCTAGTCTAAATTTTGAATCTGTTAGTATAGTTTTAGTCTTACTTGCATTTTTAGCTTAATAGCTTTCTAATTGCTCTCATCACTCAATTTACTCTTAGTATGAAGTTTTAAAAGACATAGCATCAAGTCCCTAGCCTGCATTTTATAAGTTCTTAAAGTTTAATTCATCTTTAGTGTTGCACTTGCAATCAGCAGGATAAAAAGTCAAAAAGTTCTTTTTCAACATCAATTTTCAGAAGGTTAAATTAGTTTCTAGATCTTAATTTTTCAGTTTATAAGTAGTTTTTAGTCCATTGATAATCAGTTTGAACTTGTTTTCTAAAAACAAGCTCATTAGCTTATCTGTTTTTAAGCTCAAAGTCTGCCATATGTCCTTTTTGGTTTGTAGTTTTTCATTAAAAAGCTGTTTGGATTTTTAGCTTATTTCTTGTTTCCTTTGGCTTATTTCATGCTAAACCTGCTTAATAGATTAGACTTAGGTAGCTAGTAGCTTTTAGTTCATAAATTTCAGCTTATTGTTAGCTTTTTGAGTTGTCAGTTTTAGATTATAAGCCAAAAAGTAAAAAATATAGTTAAGTGTTTTTCTGTTCTTTTTAAGCTTTTTCCAGCTTATTTAATGGTTTTCAATAAAAGTTGCTTTTATTAAAAGTGTTTATTTTCAGCTTTTCTACAACTTTGTTTTTTAAAGTTTTTCTAAAAAAAAGGGAAGATGGAAATCGGGGGTGAGCAAGGCTCGAACCCCGTCTCAACCATCCTCATCTTTTATAATCGTATCACAACACACACTCACTACAATGTGCCTGGATCTTTTTCATTCTAGTTTTACAAAATTTATTATTTGTATACATTTTAGCCTTTTTGTACAATAAGCTGTTTTAGCTTATTGCACAGCTTATTCGATAAGCTGTGATTCCCAACTTATTTTTCCTAGATTCCTCTTAGTTCAAGCTACTTTCTATAATTTTTTCAGAATTTTTATAATTAGTTTAGTATTTTTAAACATTTATTTTTATTAAAAACTTTAAAAATTCATAAAAAATAGAAAAATAATCAAAAAAATATAATTCTTTTTTAGAAAATTTTCTTTTATCATATAGTTTCTAGGAAAATTAGTTTTGCTTCCGTAGGGTTAAAATTGCAAAATTTCAATTTTTAAAGAACGGGATTCGTTTTCGTTCACGTTTTTCGTGTTTTTAAGCTCAATTCAACTCGTTTTTGTTCTAGTTTCTTAAACTTACTTTTGTCAATTAGAGTCTATCAAAAAGTGAAAATTCATTTTAGGTATAATTTTGAAATTTAGGGTTTTTAATCAACATTAGGGTTCCCGTTTTTGCGTTTTTAGTTAAAGTTTACTTATCCCGTTATTAAGTTAAGTTTGTTGTCCTTTTAAATTGCTACTGTTTAGGGATTTAGAAAAACAAATCATCTTCGAACCAATTCAAATCATTGTTCAAACAACAAACGTGGTCTGAATTTCATAAATCTTCGAGGAATACGACCCGGTAATCACTTACCGGTAAATATACGTTTAATTATATATAATTGTGAGAATTTTCCTTTCTTCCTTTGTCCTCAAGGGTAGTTTGGTAATTTTCTATACTTATATCATTATACGTGTATAAAACTTTACGCATCAAGTTTTTGGCGCCGCTGCCGGGGATTTGTGATTAAGATTCTTTCGTTTGAAGTTTGTTGATCGTGATTTGAAGAACCTTTCGTCTTCGAAAGTTACGCTTTTAAGAAAATCAAAAATATAAAAAAAAATTAAAAAAATTAAAAAAAATATTTTTCTTTTCTTTTTAAGTATAAGTAGAATATTAAAAACAAAAAGACAAAAATATTTGCTCTTCCGAATTTTCTGATTATTCTCGTTAATTTGTGAATATAAAAAATTACCAAGTTGGTAAAAGAACACCAACAAATAATACCTTCAATTGAGGTATTATCCATTAATAAGTTCCCGAACCAAAGATTAAATTTTTTTACCGTTTGTGTCACTAACGAAAAAGGCGCACCTCTTTTGTAAAATTTATTTTACTTAAGAGAGTTACCCTAAGTTTGTTGATTATTCGGTAAACAAAAATATTTCCTTTTCTCGTTTCTTTTATCATTTCATTTGCTTGTATAGTGCATGCACACTAAAATTCCTATTTTCCAAATAATTCAAACGTCACTGGTATGTGCTTAATTACACATACCTTTTACCTTTAAAAATGAGCTAAAATAACCAAAAACGGACTTAAAATGCCAAATATATGCTTGTTTTGCTAATTGTATTGTGCAGGAACGGATTTATTAAGAAAAGACCAAAAACAAAGCCTAAACGAACAAACCGGACTGAATGGAAAGACTGTGAAAGACAAAGCAATCAAAGCCGAAAAGTAAATCAAGTCAAAAAGTCAAATAAAGTCAACCCCGAGGCCAAAAGTCAAAGAAAAATAAGTTTAGGGGGACTAAAATTGTAAATCCCTAAACTTATATATAAGGAGAAAAGAAGACAAGGGGTCAAACTGCCAAATTGGCAAAGCTATACCACAAGGGCCATAGCTGCTCAATCTTTTAATTGTATGCACAAGACGAGTTTGCAAAGAGTGTGAATAAATCTTGGGACTTGTTTTGCCAAGTCCCCAAATGTTATATAAACAAAAGGACGGTGGGTGCATTTAACAACATATTACCATAGAGGGGACCAATTTGCCAAAATCCAAACTTTTAACCCTGTCATCCCCAACCCCCGTACAACCTTTTTTCCCGCCATTTTAAAACACATAAACCCATCAATGGTCTAATTTCACCCTTTTACCTGCACTCAAAAAAAACCCCATGAAAAACACCTCCCTCATCCTCCATAAAAACACATCAATCCTATTTGGCAATCCAACAAATCCCAAGGCATAAAGGACCGCGTTTAGATGATTTTGTTGGTCTTGCTCTCACACAACAAACACAAAGCCTCAGTTATAAAAGAAGAGGAAGACAGAAGAAATGAGGTAGTTAGTAGTTTTTCTGTTTTTAATTTTCATTTTGTATTTTCCTTCAATTTTAAGCAATTTTTTCTTTCAAGTTTTTAAATAGATTAAGCTCTCTGTACTGTTGTTCTTTACTTGTACTTCTTCAAATTAAGTAATACAATTTAAGTTTACATGTTTCTTTAATCATTTTTGTCTAAGGTTAAGTCGATTTCATCAATTAAGCTTTAATAAGCTCATTTGAGCTTATTCTTTCTCATAAGTCATATTTAGTCAAAATTCTGTTTCATTAAGCATTCATTTAATCTATTACTCATCTTAAATCTAACATGATCACTTGAGTTATCTTGAGTCAATTTGGAAGCTTATAGGAGAAATAAGCAAATTCTAGCTATTGAGGTTTAGAGGCAGGTGCCATTAGGATTAGTTTTTTTTGAGGTCATTCACTCTACAAGAGTGGCTCTTGTGCTGAGACTCCATCAATTTCAGGTTTTGGTTTTTAGAATTCAATTTAGTTAATCATAGCTTAATTCAAACAGCTTATTACCTTATCTTTCTTTGTGCTTATTCCTGTTTAGACTGTGAGTTAGATTTAATATGCATTTGATTTAAATTTTTGTAGTTAGATTTAACTCTAGTCTTCTTAATTGCATTTCTGTCAAAATTAGCATTATTGCTTAAGAGGAGAAACTAGCTTATTTCTTTACATAAGCTTAGCTTTTTAGTGATAAAATAGCTTAAATAGTTTAGATATAGTAGAAGTAGATAAAAAGAATAAGCTGTTTTAGTTGATAAATGGGATTTAAAGCTTAATTAGTTGTGGCAGTTTTCCCCCAATAAAGGGTGTTTGGGCATAGCCTTATAAAACGGGTCAAAATGGCTTTGGCATGGGTTAAGGCCATTGGGTTAGATTAGGCTTAAGATTTAAACTTCATTTAAGCTGTTTTATAGGTTCTTTTAGTTTGAAAATTGTTTTTCAAAGTTTTTATAAAACGGTTTTGTTCACTTGTTTACAGTTTTAACAAACTCACTAGTGCTTATTTAGATAAGCACTTTTGTTGTTTTTAAGTTTGAGTCTCATTTTGTGTGTGTAAAAAAGGCTGTCAAAACCTTTTGGTCATTTGACTTGTTAAGTCAAAACAGCCCAAGTGTTTTTAGTGTTACAATTTTAAAAATCCAACACCCTTTTTCACCATCAAAAATCAGCAAGTTAAAATGATTTTTAAAAGTCAAAAAATTGGTGCATAAGCCCATTTGCTAGAGTACTTCATTTGTTTGAGCTTATTTTCTTATTTAGAGCTTATTTGACAGCTTTTTAAAAGCTGTCAAATAAGCCCTTGAGTTTAGCTCAAAATCTCCCCTGGTGCAAAAGGGGAGACTTTAAGCTCTCATAGCTTAGCTTTTAAGTCCACTTAAGCCCAATCTCTTGGCTTATTTTAAGAGCTTATAAGCTCTTGTATAAGCCTTCTAAGTTTCAGATCTTAGTGAGCTTATTTGATGGCTTAATTTTAAGCCTCAACTAGCCCCTTGACTGTTTTTTAGCTTAGTTAGTGTAAGGATTACTTATTTTTCTCTTCTGGCTTATTGAGCTTATTTCATAAGCTCACTTGTGTCCTAGTAGCTTATTTAAGTTAGTATAGATAGTTGTTTGGCTTATTCCCTTTTGCTAGCTTATTTAAGTGCCAAACTTAAGCTCCTTTTGCCCTTTAAGTTTGCTTTAAACTTTCTGTCCAAATAAGCTATTTAAGCTTATTTAGTTATATATTTTTTAGCTTCTTAGTGCTTATTAGATTAGTTTAGACTCCCCTTAGCTTATATTGTCCAAGTTTTAGCTTAAAACGACCACATGTCCAAAATGTCTTAAGCCACGTAGCTTTTTCTAGCCTTTTAGCCTTTATAAGCTAACTGTCGATTTTAAGCTTATTTTTAAGCTTATTCAGTGCTTTTCATAAAAAGCTTTAGTTGACAAAGTTGTTAAGCCCCACGAGCTTAACAACTTTGCTTCACAAAGTTTTTTTTTTTTTTTAAAAAAAAGGGGAAAGACAAGAGGCCCGGGTGAGCAAGACTCGAACCCGGGACCAATCGATACAGCCCCCTTTATAACACACACTCTTACCACTGCGCCCTTGGGTCTTTTTCGTTAAAGACTCAAGGGCTTAGTTATTTAAGGGGGTTTGTAGCTTGTTAAGCTAATAAGCTGTATAAGCTTATTCGGGGCTTATTTTTAAGCAAATTTCGTGTTTCTTATTTTTCGTAGGATCTTTATAGTATAAAGTATTTTTAGAAAAAAATTCAGAATTTTTCGAAATAGTTTAATATTTTTTATGATTTAATTTCGTTAAAAGTTTAAAAAATTCATAAAAAATACAAAAATTATCAAAAAAATATTTTTCTTTTTTAGAAAATTTTATTTTGTCATTTAGTTTGTAGGAAAAATTTAAAAATTTTCGTAGGGTCATTTTTACAATTTTTTACTTTTTAAAGAACGGTCCGGGTGCGGTTTTTTTGTCTTGACTGAAAAATTATAAAAATTTTCGTAGGGTCATTTTTACAACTTTTTACTTTTTAAAGAACGGGTCCGGGTGCGGGATTTTGATTTGACTCGTTTTTGGGTCAAACGAACTCCGTTTTCGGTCTAGTCTTTTTCATTCTTCATTATTTAATCCCTAGAGTAGTTTAGAATCCAAAATTTCTTTCGTAGGTTAATTTTTAAAGATTTTTTAGGTTTTTTCCCCCATTTGTTCGGGATTTCGGCTCATCGTTTTCTAGTTTAATTTCGTATTTTCTAGATTTTTCTTAAATGTTTATCACCGTATATTATCTAATTTGACTTTTTCCCAACTTCCCAAAGCCAATTCCTTTTCCTTCAAACTCAAATCTTCGATCGATCGATTTAACCAGTCCAGCCATCGTTGGGGATAAACTACCCGGGAAAGCTCCTAATACTACTTCTTTCTCTCGTTTTTATTGTTGTTTGAATTTTAAACACTTATTTATATATTTTATATTTTATTAATATTATAGTATATTTTACAGTGTGAGAAAACTTTCAGCCAATCAATTTTTTGGCGCCTGTCTGCCGGGGAGGCTTGTCAAACCAGTCTAATCCGTTAACGTTTGATCAAGTTGTGTTTGAAACTAGTGAATAATTTCTTTTAAATATAAAAATCTAAAAAAGTACTAAAATGATTTTTTATTTTTCTCTAGTATATTTACAGATAAAAACAAAAAAAAAACCCAAAAATAAAAAACATTGTCCATAAAAAAGAAAATAAAATTCACCAAATGGTTACAATACCAAATATAATATTCATCAAAGCTGAGGTATTATCATAATAAGTTATCTGTGAACTTGTTGGTTCCCAATTCGAACAAAAGATTTAAAAACTTGCCCTTTTTGTGTCTCTTACGATGGTTAACGGCTCACCTCGGAAAATTAAAATAAACTATAAAGTGGGTATAGGGAGGGGTTGTTCCTGGAACTACGACCCGAAAGGATAATAAGCATCGCAGCTATTACCTACACCTCCGCCACAATCCGTGAGTATATCTTTTTGAAGCTACCGTGAAGTAAGTAGATTATCCTGGTTTAATTGTCGTAACTCAATTGTCCTTAACAACCATTGTGAAAGTAAAATCATTGAAAAACAAAAAAAAAAAAAATTTATTGTAAATTTTCTTTTGTTATATTCCATTTTGAGCATGTCGCACCTCGGTCTCAAAGCGTAATTTCAGTTCCAGAACCTCCTGTCCGTCAGCCTCTCTGTGAATCATCTAGATCTTGATAACCTGAATAATCTCCATAGTAAATGCGATGGCTGATAATCGTAGACTAAGGCAGCAATGCTCGAAAGCTACCCTCCGAAGGGTTTTACGAGATGCGATAGATAATTCCGAAATCACCGTGCAATACCTTGAGATCAGCATTGTCTTTCTGAATCTTGTTCAAAACAATCAATTTTTTGGACACGATAAAGAAGACACCACATTGCTCGACATCCGTTATATATCAAAAAGATCACTTCTACGATGAAGATTCCGAACGTACCAAATACGTCGGTTAAGCTATATGCATTTCCCGCAGTTTTCTCTCGAAGGGGCATCACCTGGATATGGCTATAGAAAAAGAACCCCCTCGGTTCGAACAGTTGAAACACGGGATGATCTTGTTTCGAATTTATTAACAAGATTCTTTCCCTCCCGTCTATAAACGACAAATCTCAAAATGAAATCACGAGATTTCAAGCACTAAATTTGTGATGATACGTTTTTATAGGCTTGGGATCTGTTCATGATCTTTTAAGGGGATGCCCTCATCATGGGTTTCAGAATTGTGCCATCAACTCTGATAGCATTCTATAATAGCCCTAAACAACTCAAATGATCAAGATTCATTGAACTCATAGCTGGCCAGGTGGTAACTTCTTAGACAACTAGCCTCGATAATGTTTAAAAAATCATCGAGAGCAAGTCTAAGGTACGTCAATCAGAAACAAAGCTGCTTTACTAAAATGATGTACAAGCACATCCACCCATGCTAATCTCATCTGATGTTGCGAACTCACAGACATGGTTTCCGGACCCGCATATAATTCTTGACAGAAGTAACCCAAACCCAACTTCCGCCCCAGTAAAAGCGGATTGAACAAAGTGTGTGTAACTTGTGGGGGAGGTCCATACGTATCATAAACTGTCGCAGCCACTAACAGCATACATTTACCGATGAACAATATCCAATGAGATGTGTCCCACGGCCGCAGCGGCCAATTTCAACCAAGCTAATTCTGGTTATCTTCGACCTCGCGATGAGTCTCGAAATCAAATTTCGACCTCGCGACTGGTTTTTCCTCCGTTCAAATCCTCCATTATGAGCAAATAGGTCCAAAACAAAATTTCAATGAAATAACTTCAATCAAGACAAGGAATGGAAACAATTTCAACCAGTCGTAACTTTACGTCCTCAAGCTTACGGTAACATCACCAGTAGCTCATCAAGACCCCTGCACTCAGACACAAACGGTTGTCAAAAACAATTTTTGAGAACTATCTCTATCTCTAGTCACAGGCCAATGATCGCAGTGTTGAGAACATGCAGAACCCAGTCAAAACCTGCAAACCCAAATGGCAAATTTTTGACTGACATGCTCTCAAAATTTGTTACTGCTAATGACACTTCTACTTCCGGTTCTGTAACTCTTCCTGGTAACACTGTTACCAACCCAAAGGAAGATTTAAAAGTGTAATCACACTACCCGAGAGTGGTGCTACCATCCAAGGACCGAGAGGCATTAAATCATGATACCGAGGTGACAAATGACACGGTACCCTCCTGGCTAATTAATGGAAGCATCGAAGACGTCCCAACCTCCTGATTGTCCACCGAATTCAGTCTCGTACTTTCCAAATCCTGAGCCCATGTTAGCACCAGTTGTTACTCTAGTTCCTAAAGCATGCGAATTCCCATTTCCCAACAAGAAGAAAAGATTAAAGGCGCAAGGAAAAAGCTCTAACGATAAATCGAGAAATCATGAAACTTTAGAGATTAAGTTCGATACTACTTTACCGAAGCCTTGAAGCTCTCATGCCTAAATTTGCTTCGACCTTAAAAACCTTAATTGGAAACAAAAAAAATTGATCAAATTGGTCAAGGACTCTTCCTTTGAATGAGAACTTATCAGTACGTTCATCCTCAACAACTACCAAAAAACTTGGAGATCCTCTGGCCGATTTCTGATCCATGTGAATTTCGGGGATAACTACAGCAACGCATTGGCCGACTTGGTTGCTAGCATTAATCTCATTGCTTATTCTGTATGGAAGCAATCGTACTCTCTTCCTAGAATAGACGCCCGACTTGCATGACACTAGAACTAGCTGAACCGTAGTCGATCACTAAAACCGATCGGCTATATTCAGCTGAAGATGTCTTTGTAAACGTGGGAAAATTCCAATTTCCAGCTGACTTCGTTCGAGTTGTTGATTTTGAAACCAGACCCTCGAGTACCTTTAAATCTCGGGCGCTGTTACTTAAAAAACCAGTCATAGCTTCTGATAGATGTTTATGAAGGCGAGATTACCCATCGTTTTGGCAGAAGAAGCCATCAATTCATCCGGAGACCAAACTTCAAAATACACACCCCTTTTACAGCTGATTACAACCAAATTGACGGTCAATCACAAAAAATCGACGTCATCCGATATGGCTTTGTGCGATAGAAGTAGTTCTTAAGAGGTCCTAGGATTTTCAAACGGATGCGGCTGAGTAGGAAATCCTACTTCCATATTCTGAACCTATTGTTTCACTAAGCTTCTCCAACTCTCTTCTCCTTTCGAAGTGAACTTCTTTTATTTGAAAAGCAGATTCGTTTCTTGCGCTCTAGAAGATTATCCAACTTCATCAGAAGTTGATCCAACTTATTCAGGATCCTGGAAGGGGACATCCTGCTTCTAGATAGCAATTTTGAATAGTGAAACCACCACATACCCCCCTCGCGCAAATCAAGAACAATATCTGCCTGTAGTTAGGAAAGAACTCAACACTGCGAAGCCTAAAATCGTTTGAATCTTCCGTTGATGAACCACCGAGTTGAAACCTTAAGGAAGTGCCACCCCATCTTGAATACGCATTTTTAGAATGGGTGACGACAAGTTGCGCATAATTGCTAAAGTACTTAAATGATGAGGAAAAGGCAGCTCTCGTCGAAGTTTCTAAGATCCCACAAGCGAGCATCGCTTGGAAAACTCCCCATATTAGGGTGTTAGGCCCACGAATTGTTGTACTCATAAAATTTTTAATAGGATAGAGACTACGAACCATCTGTGCAAAGTCAGAGAAGGGTAAACCCAAAAATCCACGATGTTATCAAAAAGGAAGGTGAGAAACCCCTGACAGCTGGATTGATTTACCCTGATCTCTGACAGCCCTTGGGTGAGCCCGGTACCACTGTTTAACTAAGAAAGGAGGTATGACTGTCATCACCTAATGAAGAGAAAGACTGATTCCCTTACTCGATGGTCACGTGATGCGATTGGGGTATGTATGATTACAGAAAACTTAAGGAGCCACCCGAAAGACCACTTCCCATTACCTTTCATTTGGATACCAAATGCTCTAAAACTAGCAGGAAACGAATACTACGGTTTACCTCGATTGCTTCTCGGTTACTTTTCAGATCCCAATTGACCAAAAGATCGAAGAAAAAGACAACCTTCACATGCCCATACGAACTTTTCCTATCGACGCATGCCTTTTGGTATGCAATGCTCCTGGTACGTTCCAAAGATGTATGATGGCAATCTTCCACGATATGATTGAAAAAACGATGGAAGTATTTATGGATGACTTTTCGGTCTTTGGACTCTTCTCTAACTTTATAACCCATTTAGAAAAGATGTAAGTAAGCGAGTGTGAAGACAACCATTTATCGTTAAAACTGTGAAAAGAGCCCATTATATTGGTAAAGGAAGCATTGTTCTCAAGACAAAAATTTTTCTCAAGTCGGACTCTGAGGTTATAGAGCTAAAGTTGAGAAGTGAAATAAAAAAATAGCTAAATCTCCCGTCATCCGACTTCTGTCAAAGGTGTCCGTAGTTTCCTTGGGCACGCCGGTTTTTACCGACGATTCATTCAGGACTTCTCGAAAATTGCCCGTCCTATGACTCATTTGCTTGAAAAAGAGACTCCATTTTTCTTCTCTGAAGAGTGTATCGAATCCTTTAATACACTCAAAAGAAAATTGACTGAGGCTCCGATCTTAATTGCTCCCGACTGGGACTTGCCCTTTGAACTAATGTGCGATGCTAGCGACTTCGCAATTGGGGCAGTCCTCGGGCAAAGAAAAAACAAGCATTTCCAACCTATACACTATGCTAGCAAGACTATGAACGAGGCTCAAACTCATTACACTACTACTGAAAAAGAATTACTTGCAGTAGTGTATGCCTTTGAGAAATTTCGGTCATATCTTGTTATGTCCAAAAGCATAGTGTATACTGACCATTCTGCCATCAAGTATCTCTTTGCCAAAAAGGATGCTAAGGCAAGACTCATGCGGTGGATCTTATTGCTCCAAGAATTTGATATTGAAATTCGAGACAAAAAAGGAGCTGAGAATCTCGCCGCCGATCATCTGTCCAGACTTGAAAATCCGCATCAAGACAAACTCGAGAATAAAGAAATCAATGAAGCATTTCCTCTCGAGACTCTTGGTTCGATTGCTCTTCAAGATCAAAGTACCCCATAGGTTTGACGATATTTGCAACTACCATGCGGGTAAAATGCATATCAAGGGAATGACATCCCCAACAAAAAAATAAGTAAATTCTTCAAGGATGTCAACATTATTTCTGGGATGATCCTTTCCTTTTTAAGATCTGTGCTGATCGAGGGGAAAAAGACATTTGTTTCTGTGCAAGAAACTATAAGACATTCTCAAAGCTTGGTCACAGTGGACCTACTGGGGAGATACTAGGTGCCAATTACACAGCAAGAAAAATCTGTCGATTCAGGATTCATTGGTCCCACCATTCTACACGATAGCGCATGACTTTTTTACCCGTTGTGACATTTGTCAACGTCAGGAAAAATTACCAACGATGATGAGATGCCAACAATAACCCCATCCAATTTGCGAAATCCTTTGACATCTGGGGCATTGATTTTAGGGGCCCTGATTCACCGTCTTCATAGAGGGAACAAGTATAATACTCGTAGGCTTTTAGTACTTACTTTCAAAATGGGTTGAAGCAAAAGCGAGCCCCTCACCAATGATGCCCGAGTTATTTGCAAATTTTTGAAAACCTCTATTTTCTCCGATATGGTGCACACCCGAGCAATCATAAAGTGATCGCGGAACACACTTTTTGCAATGACCAATTTACAAAGGTCATGCTTAAGTACGGAGACACCCACCGTCCTCTTCTCCACCCGAAGTCGTATCACCCACAAACAATGTGGGGCAAGTTGAGGTGTCAAATCATGGTTTAAATAAAGCGTATTCTTGAGAGAACCGTGGGAGAAAATATTCGTTACTAGCGAGGCCCTCCGCCCTGGTACGATACAAACTACTGAACTTTATGGAGATCCTTCCGCTCGGCTTACAAAACACCCATCGGTGTACTCCGTATAAGCTTGTGTACTGGAAGTGCATGTCATCTACCGATCGATTTTAGAGCACAAAGCTACTGGGGCTCTCAGCATCTACACATTTTTGAATGTTCAAAACTGCGGGTGATCACAGGAAATTTCAAGACTGAATGAACTGAATGAACTTCGTGATCAAGCCTACGAAAACCTCTTATGATCTCATAAAGAGAAAACCATAAAGATACATCAGCTATGATAAAAACCTGCGTTTTCAACGTGGGATCGTGTGTTCACCTCTTTTCTCACGTATCCCGTTACTCCACCATATCTTCTCTCTTGTGGAAATGAAGATATCATTTTTGACCCCGACATCTCCGTTTATCATTCATTTATCCCGGGTATATCTCATCGGAATGGAACTTTCATGAAATTCAATGTTTATCCAAACCACTTGAATGAAAGTCCGATGATGATTTTACTTTCCACTTGCTTCCCCATGGACTAATGAATTCGGGGTCGAGTCGAGCTTGTGACTCGGTTAACAAAAACAAGGCGCTTCGTGGGTGGCACCCCATGCTTATCAGTAGTAGTAATAAATAAGTGTTTGTTTGTGAGAAGGTTTACATTTTCCATCACCCGTGTTTTGTCCATGTTTTGTGTGCTTTGTATTGAATGTCCAGGATTTCCCGGTTTGTGAAGACTCTCAAGTATCCACAAGAGTTTCACATCCTCAGCTTCATTTTGGGAATCCAGTATCCAAATCTAATCGACTAACGTTTTATCTTTTGGCACACTTCATAAACGGCCTTAGATTTACGTAGGAACCCCTTTGAAACATCGAGGACGATGTTTAGTTCTAGTATGGGGGGGATCTTCGATTTGATTTTTGCCTGCAGTCGTTGTTATCACGCAATCCCATTTTTACCACCATATTTTTACTCAAAAAAAAAATTCAAAAATAAAATAAGTGTTTTGTCACAGTTTTGACTTTCCTAATGGGTAGAATGAGAATAATTTTTGACTCGATCGGGCGTGTTGAGCCCTAGCTAGTTCCT
>BQNB010085108.1:0-10630 GCA_026074375.1 Tanacetum coccineum
ATTTCATAAATCTTCGAGGAAAACGACCCGGTAATCACTTACCGGTAAATATACGTATTATTATATATATTTGTGATAATTTTCCTTACACTTTTGTCCTCAAGGGTAGTTTGGTAATTTTTTATACTTATATTATTATACGTATATAAAACACTACAATCAGATCTCCATCTAGCAAGTTGTGGAAACAGGGTATCTTGCGACTTGTCATTCATTTTAGCGAGTTGTATTAGCGAGTTGTGATAGGAACAAATTGAAGACCATATCTAAGCTAATTACTAAATGTTACTCTACTGATTTTAAAACTCGTTCGCGATTTGTCATACTTCCCTAGTGACTTGACCATAACAACACAACAAACACGATACATAACACTAAAAACGATCTGAATAAGATTCACTAAAACGTCAAACGGCTAAAGATTCGGATTACGATGATAAGTGATCACGAAGTTAATTTGGTATCTGATAAACGTCAAACGCGTGTCGTAATAATATACAGTATATCCCGTCAGATAAGACAATTACTTTAGGAAAAATAATAGTCTATCTTCCGAGTGTCGTTTCCACGACGAGAGATTAATTGAAATTCATGAGAATGTTTCGTTTGGTGCTTGAATGACAAATATTTTGGTTTTGGTTTTAAACTATTTTTATACTAAAAATTAAACTAATATTAATTCTAAGATTAAAAACTAAAAGATTATACTAAAATTGATAAAAATGACAAATATGCTTGCTAAGTGACGTGAAATGTTACTTAAGTGCGGGCTTAGGTTTAACGAATAAAAATCCTTAGAAAACAAATTGCAAAAAATTAAATGACAAGTAAAGTAAAATGCTTTTTAAAATAAATGACAAGTATTTAAATTGCATTAAAAGTAAATGACGGTATGTAAATTGTCTATTAATTTTTTTAAACTTTTTTTTAACACTTTTTAAAAACCCACTAAATTCCAAATCACTAATACACTTAACAAGTCACTAATAAAAATACTACTCCGCTACTCAGAACTATAAAATAAGCCAAAGCAAAACATATATTTTAAACTAACTACACTATTTAATTGTAAAAAATGATAGGAAAATGGAACCGAGTTGAAGAGCCGTAAAATGGAACGAAACCACCCCGAATTTATTTAGCTAAAACAAATAATCAAATTCGGTCTAGCTAAATAAACCCTTAAGCTCCACCCTCATGAGTTGACCGGCCCGGTTTACAAAATTAAAACAAAATAAAAACTGTTAAATAAAAACAGTCTTACAACAATTTATCCATTGAAGTACTTGGTCCAACATGATATTCGCTAGCCCAAAAATCTAACAAGAGCCAAATTAAAGCCCAAGAAAATTTCTACATATACAATCGAAAGCCAGTGGAATGAAAATTTTAGAGCAAGCTAGCTCACAAATTTTAAACTAAAACCTGCAACTTACAATAATATCATTTCTAAATAATCCACGTACAATTGAAACAGAGATTAAGCAACTAGAGACCTCCATAAAAAACGAAACGAGAGAAACAAATAAGCACACGTTTAAGAAAAACGAATTCAAATAGATTTTCAAAATAATTTAGATTTTTATCAAACAAAATAATCTTAACAAAATAAACTCTAAACAATCAGTAAGCAATCCAAACAGAAATTTAAAAATTCAAGATGCATTCTAAACCGAATAACTAGGCAAACACACTAAAAGCCTCACTAAATTGAGATTAAATGGACAAATAAGGCTATAGGATAGCTTATTATAAAAAATCAAAAAAACACCTAGCTGTCCTGAATCTACTTTTATGAGACACTAATAAAGCTCACATTTAAAATGAAATACCTATAGCTCAAAAACGAAAATAAACTAAATCTAAACTTATTTAATAAGCTTAAAAACCAAAATCTTATTTTGGATTAGAGTACTTAATCGGATAAGCTTTTGTAAAGCTTAATCGAACTTATACTTAATTCAGAAATAAGCTAGAGTATATAAGCTCAGTTAATAAGCACTAGGAGAAAGCTTATTAAAAAAACATTTAGAAAGAAAAGAAAAAAAAAATTGAAATAAGCCACTTTACAAAACATAATCTCTATTAAGCTCTATAAATCTTTGTTACAATATCCCAATAAGCTGTTAACAAGGTTTTACAATTAAGCATAAAATAAAAAATAAGCTAAAAACAACAACCGTATTAGTTTCTTCCTCCCGTAAGCTCTCGCTAAAAGGATCACTATCCAAGGCAGATTGCACTCGATCCAGATCAGCACGAAGGCGGGAAACATTGGTGTGCAAATTACCTTTGTCATAGAGCAGTTTTCGAAGAGGTTTTTATTAATAAGAGCCTAAAGCTTTAGAAAGCACTTGAAACATAAAAAACCCAGAAACACGAGTTCCCTAGCCCTTCTTGGACGACACCATTAAACCTGTCAATTAAAACAAATCACGTATATAAAACCAATGAAAGTTATCGGTTTCAACCTACAACAATAGTGGGAATGTATAAGGAACCGAAGGCACATGATCTGAAATCAAGCAAACCGATACGCACGGCATAAAAAATTGCAATGATCACCTACAAAACGTCAAAAAACCTCTAAATTAGCCAGAATGCGATCTAGCTCTTAAGTAACAACCATTCCTCCCTTTTGGTTTTTGATACCATTAAATTTCCAGCCCGGTAAACATTGCAACATCCTCACTTCCTATTACCACCACACATCTCCTTGAATTCCCCGCATAAGAAATATCCATATAGCCGAGGAACCTGTGGATGTATCTCCGACAAATAAAGAGGCATTGAAATCCCCTAGAAGACACCATGGCTTGTTACAAACATAGCTCTTATGTAAACACAGACCATTCCACAAGTTACGTCTCTGCGTATACCGATTATAGGCGTACACGAAAGAACAAAACAACTCTTTTATCGAATCCACTTCAACAAATCCTCCGCGTGAGCATACCTGAAACAACACCTTGGGTGGATAATAGTAACACAACATCATTTTGAATCCAATCCTAAAATAATTCGCGTCCCTTTCCACACAAGGCCATTGCATTGGAAACCCAATTCCCAGTGACTAAAAATAGCTTTCATGTATCTCTATCCAGATTAATATCAGAAACATGTGACTCAAGGATAGCACATACCGATAACTTATTCTCAAATATATACGCCTGATGAACCTCTTCTTGTTTAGGGGAGAGATTCATACCCTTAATGTTCCACGAAGCGACATTTAACATGATGAAACTACGTTTAAGGGAGTGCTTGCCCCCTGCTTTCCATGATGCTTTGATTATGGAAGAGAGGTTTCTGAAACAAAAAGCCAAAATTGAATGGTTAAAGGAAGGCGATTCCAACTCAGCCTATTTTCATAAAGCAGTTAAGAGTCGTGTTAGCCGGAGCAGAATTGATGTGGTTACCGATGCTAATGGTGTTGTTTTTCAAAACGAGAAAGTGGCTGATGCTTTCATTAGTCACTATGAAGTATTCCTTGGACAACCTGGTATTACGAACGATATGGATACGAATAATCTATTCCAAACAAGGCTTACTGTTGATGATGCTTTGAATGTGGTGCGGGTTATAAGTGATCAAGAGGTTAAAGAGGCGATATTTTCTATGGGAAATGATAAGTCTCCTGGCCCAGATGGTTATACGGTTGCCTTTTTTAAAGAGGCTTGGGATACTGTCGGGTCGGATGTTACTTATGTTGTGCGGGAGTTCTTTGTTAATGGTCGTCTGCTTAAGGAGATAAATCATACAATTATAGCTCTCATTCCGAAGGTGAAAGCTCCTGCTCGTGTTAATGACTATCGGCCAATTTCATGTTGTAATGTGATTTTTAAGTGTATTAGCAAAATTATTGCTAACCGGATTAAGGAGAGCTTAAAGACGTTAATTAGCCCGAATCAATCTGCTTTCATTCCGGGTCGAAGTATTGGCGGATATATTATTCTTCTAATTAAAGATTAGCATAATTACCATTGGATCGTGGTGTTGCTCGTGTGCTTTTAAGGTTGATATCCAAATAAGCTTAGACACGGTTTGATTGGCATTCTTAAGGGGTTTGGTTTTCAGATCGGATGGTGGCTTGGAAATATGGAATGGTTGCCCACTTCGTTATCGATTAGTATTAACGGATCTCATTCAAGGCCATATATAAAGGAAAAAGGTGTCTTCGCAAGGAGACCCCTCTATGGAGGTTCTTATGCTCATGCTTCAAAGGAGGGTTCGGGATTCTAATCAGTTTACTTATCATAGATATTGTTCTAAGCTGGATTTAATTAACCTTTGTCTTGCGAATGATTTGTTCTTATTTGCCCATGGTGATGTTAACTCAGTTATGGTTAATAAAGAGGCTTTTGGATGAATTTAAATGTGCTTCAAGTTTAATTTCGAGTCTCCCTAAGAGTACGACATATTTTTTGCAATGTCTTAACTTTCACGAAGCTTGCCTGTCCATTTATATCATCCTTTTGAGGAGGGTAGGCTTCCGGTTAAGTATCTTGGTGTCCCTTTGGTGTCATATCGACTGATTTTTAGGGATTGCAAGGAGCTTATTGAAAAGGTTCAGAATCATATTAATGATTGGAAAAACAAGTCTTTCACATTCTTCCTCGGAATACAATGTACATCTTTTGGCGTCCAGTTTTTATTCTCCTACTCCGTGTGTTTGCAATGATATTGCAGCAACATTATGCGAGGTTTCCTTTGGTGCCAAGGGGGTGTTAGTAAGGGTAAAGCTAAAGTGTCTTGGGAAGTTGTTTGTCTTCCAAAAGATGAAGGTGGTCTAGGCGTGAGGCGTCTTGATCATTTTAACAAAGCTTTGATGATTTCACATATTTGGAAGCTTCTTTCGCTTAAGGAATCTTTGTGGGTGCAGTGGATTCATGCTTATAAATTGAAATGGAGGAGTTTTTGGGATATTCCCTATCATGGCACCATGTCGTGGGGATGGCGGAAGATCCTTCAGTTGTGTCCTCTTGTTCGGGAGTTTTTTTGGCATAATATTGGTGATGGGTCCCGGGTCTCTTTATGGTTTGATAGATGATGCACTAACGGTCCTTTATCTACTATTGTATCTACCCGGGACATGTTTCGTGCAAGTTTTAGTCTCTCATCTACTGTTCGAGATGCTATTCGCAATGGCAGTTGGTTATGGCCTCATGAATGGACGGTTAAATATCCCTTGTTAAATAATATTAGTGTTCCTGTTCTTATGGCGGGTAAATGTGACTATTTGGAATGGCGTGATGGGGCTGGCGCTGGTCAATAAGTTTCGATCCAGGTAGTTTGGAATGTCAATTACGTTTCGTAGGGATGTCAGAAGTCCGTAGGTTTGAGTTAGTTTGGTTCTGCAACTGCATTCCTCGACATGCTGTTAATTTGTGGCTTATCATTAAAAGATGATTGAAGACTCAAGACTTATTATGAGCTGGGATGTTGCAGCTGGTATTGGTACGGTGTGCCCGCTGTGCGAGACACAACTGGACTCGCATGAGCATTTATTTTTTACTTGTTTGTTCTCCCAATAGGTTTGGTCCCATTTGAATCAATATGCGGGGATGCGATCTGTGGGTTCGTCGATGCAATCTATTATCTCGTATCTTATTCCTCTCGCTAAAAGGAAAATGACAAGGAGTGTTATTGGGAAGATTGTTGTTGCGGCTACTGCATATTTTGTATGGCATGAGCGTAATATAAGGCTGTTCAAAGGAATAAGCGTATCGTTCAAGAGATTATTGAGTGTACTATGACGACAATTCGCCTTAAGTTTACTTTCATGTCGGTTTACAGAAGTTCCAATTTGATGGTGTGCTGTTTGCTCAGCTTTAGGACCTTCCTGAATCGATCTTTAAGTAGTTTTTATGGCTTTGGTCTGTTATTTATGTACTATTAGATGGTACTTTCCCATTGATGCCATCGGGTATGTAATTTTTTTGGTTCTAATCATGTGGCATGTCATATGATTTATAGGTGGTTCAAGCGTTAGCTTGAGGTTGATTTGATGCTCAGTCACATTCCAATGGTTCATCATTGTTATTGGTGTAATATATTTTACCGGGGTGGAGCCCTTTTACCCAAAAAAAATAAGCTAAACATAAAAATAAGCTAAAAAACTAAACTAGAGAAAAACTAAAAACTAAATTCCTAATTGTCCAAATTGAAGGGTGCCGTGTTACATTTTATAGGGCTAAAAGGGGTGAAAGTGTAATTTTGATCCTCATCATTTTGTGATAATAAACCAATCATTGCCTTGGATCCGGTGTCACACGGATCGCACTTTTTCAGAAATTGATCCAGCCGATAATAAAGGGACACGTGGCCATTATAAATGTGCTTCAAACTAACGGACAGCATAATATACTCGTTGGATCATAGTGCATAAATAGTCACTCTTATTCTCTCTATTTCTCTGAAAATGAATTGAGATAGTAGAGACACGTGTGCCAATTCTATTCACCCCTTTTATTATAGTGGAACCTCACGTGACCTCCCTTGATTTAATTCCTTGAACATGCCGCTGACTTGGGCTGACATCACCACCATCATTTTAGCAAATTTTATTTTAGATGCACATTAGAATTATAATGGGCCAAAGTTTTTAATAACGGGCTAAGATAATAATGGGCTGACCCGGCCCATTTAAATGGGTTACGGGTTGGCCCAATAAAGATCCGAGGGCACCGTTGGACTCATTTTCTCGCGCTCTTTCCACTGGTATGCTCGGAGACTTTTCATGACTTCATCTTGGCTTTGAGTAATAATTAACTTGATCAAATCGAGCCCGATAAATCCCGTTTTTGCTTTGTTTTTAATCCATTTTACCTGCAAGACATAAAAATACAAAACAAACATATTTGCAATATAATTAGGCATATTTTAGCAATTATAAGTCGCGTTTTTAAATAGTGTTTTTAATGGGAACAAAAATGTTTGTGTTTAGTAAAATACCAATAACCTCATACCTCATCATGTGATTGTTCTATGAACATTAGCAATGCTTGAGAAGAGCTACGTAACCTCATGGTTAAAGATCATCGTATGCTAACCATCATCCGTCTTGACATTGTCAAGCTTATCGCTTCCGTCATCATTTGTTTTCTTCTTTATTTATTTTTATTATTTGACACGTTATGTTCGGATGAGCACGAATTAAGTAGGAGGAAAACCACACTCGCTCACATATAGTATTTCACCAAATACTCTCTAGAACTCACAAATGTGATTCTTATTCCCTAGAAGCCAACTCACAAGAACACTTATTTTTTTCACCACACAAGTACACCTCGTTCACAAAAACTGTAACTGGTTCTAGTCTCCTACCCTAACATCACTATCTTGCATCAATACCTCTTCTTGACAAGAGCACGTCATTATTTTGAATATTAGTGATGACATCAAATCACTTTACATTTATACCATCATTTATCCCAAATAAATTATCCACTTTTATATAATTATTGCAAGAATCGTTACTTAATTGCTTAAAGTTGTAAATTGCAGTAATTTCGGAGTGATTTCTGAAGACATGCTAATAGGCGCACTTTTTGGAGCTTAAACGATGATATTTAAAGATTGCTTATTTCTGCCCAATATGTCGTATCCACAAAAGAAGATATAGTGTATCAGCGCCTGGACTTCACAAGAAAATGTGCATTCTCACTTCCCAATACAGCGTATCCAAGTTCCTTCATATGCCGTATCTAGCTGGATAGACATTCAGAGATTTGGTGAATAAATATAATTTGGGAAGATATATCTAATTGATTATAAACTTAGCGCGCACTCCAAGGAAAACACCCCTATACACCGTATTGACCTCACTCAATACGGCGTATCCAGTCTTTTTCAGACACTATAAATAGAAGACTCAAAAATGAGTTTTCGGGGTGAAAAATCATATTCTCTATACCATACACATACAAGATTGTTTCTAAAGAGAAGAAGAGCAGCCAAAGTTCAAGCATCGATCATGATTCCATAGAAGACACCGTGTAATTCCTATACTCTTGTAATCATTTAATTTTTGGTAATGTTTCGATGTTAAACATTTAGTTTACCTTGGTTATTTGATCACGCTTGTACAATTACAATGGTTATGGGCTAATACCTTTGGGTATTAGCCATCTTAATGAAGATTTAATGTTTGGTTTGTTTTAAACCGGATTTTTTAATTTATCGTAGAAAGTTTAATTATGTTTATCACATGATACTTGTCTATGAGATATGAATATGCTACCTATCAGTCAACTGGTCTAGTAAACCTAACAAGTGACCTAGATACTGGATCGCTCACCAAATCCGTGTTTTATGCTACTAGAACCAAAGAGGATCACAAATAATATTCTCTTTTTGTCTTTAAATTATGAGCTTAGTTGGACCAAAAGGTGACCCGTAATGTTTCAACAAGTATGTTCTTAATTAATTGATGATGATTTGAACAGTGAACTACAAGTATATACAATACCGTCAAACAGTAAGTAGGTAAAGTCCCGATGGGCTAGGGTTTAACAAGATCACCGTTTCCTTAATCCCTAGATAGATTATAATTAAACTAAAAGGATGCTTTATGTGGATACATTTAATTGTGTACACAATTAACGTATCTAGGTCCTTAGGATGAAGTCCCTCCTAAGTCTTAAGAATGATATGCCGCTTTGAGATAAGAAATCATTGCACTAAATAAACAAACCAGCATTTAATCGGATTTAATATGGCTAATACGGTTTTCTATTATTTGTCTTGTACGGCTCTTTTATCTTTTGATTGTTTTCTTGCATGTTTATTGTGTTTAGAATTGATTATTGCCACCATAAAACCTGTGCCAGTCTCTAAGGCTGAAAACCCCCCAATCCTATTAGAAGTGTATATAGCATAGGTTTAACAAGTAATTAGAATTAACTTAAGTAGAGTAATTAAAATACTAAAAGATTATAAGGTTAACGACCTCGATCTTAGTGTTTGACACCCTACTTACCACAAAACTCCACCTGGTCGGGTACACTGCCCGTTAAAGTGTTGTTTTAGGATAAGTCGGCTAAATATAAATTTAAAACTTGGTAATCAATAAATTGACCCTACACGACAGCACATCACGTTTTTGGCGCCGCTGCCGGGGAGTGAAAAAGTTTAACCTTTAATTTTATTAGTATTTCTAACCATTAGATTAGAATAATTTAATTAGTTTAATTTTGTTTGTAATTATTTTAATTGTGTGTTTAAATTCCAGCATTATTTAATTATTTTCTAAGTATTATGTTTTGATAGATCAACTGATACGCCGTATCCACCACTTGGATACGACGTATCGACCTTTCCTCTCAGAACATCGTATTGATCTCTACAGTCTAAACAACGTATCTTTTCTTCCAAACAATACGGCGTATTCTCTATAATCAATACGGCGTACTGACCTTCAGCAGACCCATATGGCGTATTCAAATTATATAAATACGATGTATTGATCATTTGATACAGTAACAATAGTTATTTGTCGTATCAGATTTCATGTTTATTGTGTTCCCTCCTGAGAGGGCACATCCTACTGATCATTTTGTGCTTATTCTCAAGAAACCATTTGATGAACAATAGCAGAAATTATTTTGAATAAAGCTCGAGCTGAACAAAATCTTGCTGAGCCAAGTGTCGAAACCAATGTCAAGTATGAACTCAATGAGGAATTATTAATGGAGCTACGTAGAAACACTTACTGCGAAAGGGTTAAAGAAGATGTGGTCATCGCTAAAATTCTTGAAATTCTCGATCTGATCAAAATGGCCGATGTGGACCCTTTTTAACTTCGCATAAAGATTTGCCCTCCCTCACTTTCTGGGGATGCAAGAAAATGGTAGATGAACGAGGGAGATGGAAAAATCAACACTTGGGAAGAATTGGTGAAGCAATTTTTCAGTAAATTCTATCCCCTATCCTGTGCCAGCAATTATGATAAAATGTGCGACGATGATGAAGAAGGTCGTGATCCACTTGAATTCATAACCTGGAGGAACTCAAAGTTCAAAGACCATAAAAAAGTTAATAAAACGACCAAATGTGCATTATTATATTCTTGGATAGATGTGGGAAACAATGAAGGGATAATGGATCATACTAATTTATCCATGATCGCAAAACCCGAGTTAAAGATTGGTGATGAATTCTTAAAAATATTAGACAACTCCTTCAATGGAATAGACGGAAGTGAATTTACCGACCACATTTCAAAAGTGCTCGAAATAACCGAATGGATCAAGATTCCTAATGTAGATAAGGATGAACACCGATTACACATGTTCTCGAAATTACTTAGTGGAGAAGCTGAAAAATGGTGGAATAGTGAAGGAACAACTACTACTTGGAAGGAATTAGGTGATAAATTCTTTCATAAATATTACCCATCGTCCCATACCTACAAAAGTAAAATTTCAGATGACTTGGACCACGGAACGGATTACTTTGAATTTCTATATTGACTGGCATCAAAATTTGACAACTACTGGGAACTAGACAAGAACATCAAAAGCGAACTATGTGAATGGACGAACTAAAGGAATGATTGACGACCTCGTCAAATACAACGAGTCATGCGAGGAAAACAGAAAAAAGACATGCTCAAATTTATTTTTCAAAC
>BQNB010085108.1:14828-28562 GCA_026074375.1 Tanacetum coccineum
TGATGAATTCTTCACAAGATCCTATCGAATACCGTACGACAGTGAATTCTTCAGTTTGGCACAGCTCGTTAGGGTTGCTGATGTCGTGATGAGCGGGAATTGGTATCGGAGAATAATCTCTATCTATAATTTTGTAAATGTCTTTTCCATCTTGCGCATCCAAGTAAGGTTAAAAATAAATCTGAGCATGTCTTTTTGCTGTTTTCTTTGCATGGTTCGTTCTAATTGACGATGTCGTCAATCGTTCTTTTAGTTCGTCCATTTACATAAAACTCCCATAGTCCGCTTTTGATGTTTTTGTCTAGTTCTTAGTAGTTGTCAAATTTCGATGCCAGCCAATATAAAAATTCAAAGTAATCCGTTCCGCGGTCCAAGTCATCTGAAATTTTACTTTTGTTGGTATGGGACAATGGGTAATATTTATGGAAGAATTTATCGCCTAATTCATTCCAAGTAGTAGCTGTTCCTTCACTGTTCCATCATTTTTAGCTTCTCCACTAAGTGATTTTGAGAACACGTGTAATCGAAGTTCATCCTTATCCACATTAGGAATCTTGATCCATTCGGTTATTTCTAGCACTTTTGCAATGTGGTCGGTAACGTCACTTCCGTCCATTCCATTGAAGGAGTTGTCACGTAATATTTTTAAGAATTCATCATCAATTTTTAACTCGGTTTTTGTGATCATGGATAAATTAGTATGATCTTTATCATTGTTGCTTGATACGTCTTCATCTATTATCCCTTAATTGTTTCCCACTTCTATCCAAGAATGTAATAATGCGTTTTTGGTTGTTTCATCAACTTTTTTATGGTCTTTGAACTTTGAGTTCCTCCAGGTTATGAATTCAAGTGGATCATGACCTTCTTCATCATCGTCGCACATTTTATCATAATTGCTGGCATAGGATAGTGGATAGAATTTACTGAAAAATGGCTTTATCAATTCTTCCCAAGTGTTTATTTTTCCATCTCCCTCGTTCATCTACCATTTTCTTGCGTCCCCAGAAAGTGAGAGAGGGAAAATCTTCATGCGGAGTTGAAAAGGGTCCATATCGGCTATTTTGATCAGATCGACTATTTCAATAATTTTAGCGATGTGGTCGACCACATCTTCTTCAACCCTTCCGCAGTAAGTGTTTTTACGTAGCTCTTTTAATAATTCCTCACTGAGTTCGTATTTCACATTGCTTTCGACACTTGGCTCAGCAAGATTTTGTTCAGCTCGAGCTTCATTTAGAATAAGTTCTGCCATTATTCGTCAAATGGTTTCCTGAGAATAAGCACAAAATGATTAGTAGGATGTGCCCTCTAGGGAGAGAACACAATAAACAGGAAATCTGATATGAAAAATACCTACTATTACTGTATCAAATGATCAATACGTCGTATTCAATTAATTTAAATACGCCGTATGGGTCTGTTGAAGGTTAGTACACCGTATTGATTATACAGAATACACCGTATTGTTTTGAAGAACAGATACGTTGTTTAGACTGCAGAGATCAATACGTTGTTTTGAGTGGAAAGGTCGATACGTCGTATCCAACTGGTGGATACGGCGTATCTGTTGATCTATCAAAACAGAATACCTAGAAAACAATTAAATAATGCGGGAATTTAGACACACATTTAAATCACACAATTAATTTAAATACAAACTGAATTAAATTAAACTAATTAAATTATTCTAAGCTAATGGTTAGAAATACTAATAGATATTAGGTGTGTGTGCGTCAAGAAATTATATGGTATATAGTACAAGTTCTTAGTATGTAATGACAGTGTGATATGAAAGATATTAGATAGTATAAATTAGTGTTATGCGCAGTTGGATATAGTAGCTGAGTGATGAATAATTGAAGAATGTAGTAATGAGTCGGTTAAGAAGGTGTTGGGTAAAGTCTCGATAGCTTTAGGGTTTTGACAAGATCACCATTGCTTTAATCCTAGATAGATTATAATTAAATTAAAGGATGCTTTCTATGCGGATACATTAATTGTGACAAGAATTTCATAAATGTTGTAAAAAAAATAATTGATGAAAAAAAATGAATGAAAAAAAAATGGAAATGATGTGAAAAATATAATAATGTTGCTAGTATAGTTGCTTAATAAATAAAGGGAAAATGTCTTTTTCTAAAATTAAAACATTTGTTTGAACTTAAACTTGTTAATCCCTATAAAATTTTGAAACCGGACGTTTGTTAATTCTGATCAGTATTCTCTATGAGGTGTCAAAAGCCTGGGCACTTGACCGATGCGGTCGGGAGGTTCCGAGAAGAAAGTCACTCTAAAGGAATTAACTTACCTACAATGTCTTAATTTTGGAGGAATTAACTTGCTTTGAGTTATAAACTTACTAAGTTTTACAAAATTTTTTTAGTAAAAGGTTCAAAAGTAGGAAAGTCTCGACAAATTATTCTCTGTGGGGTGTCAAAAGCCCGGTCACTTAGCCGACGAGGTTAGGATGTGCCGAGAAAAAATGTTGCTACATGGGACAATCTCACCTTTGAATTCATATAACTAAAAGTGGAACGTGAGACTTGGAAAAGTTATAGTTATCTAAAAACGTGGGTTGGATGGTCAAAATTCAAACTGAGCACACACACCTTAATATATAATATCTGTCGGGTGGAAAAGTTTTACACAAATTGCAAATATGAGTAGCGTTAGCATCCCAACTTGTAATTAACAATGATTTCGTTTTTAAGCTTAGTTTGGGAATAGGTGAAAATCAAGGATGATGAATTCATCTTTCCAGGGAACCTTAGGATTGAGGTGTTTCTTATTCAGTGATCCTAAAAGTATGATAAATAATGAAAGTCAAGCATGTTGTACATAATAAAAAATAAGAAAAATATGTGTAAGAAAGAAAATGGTAAAAACAGGGAGTGTTTAAAAAACTAGTAATTTTCTAATCCCTTTTAATTTTACACTTTGCTACTTTTCATGGTATTTAATTTAAGGGGGTTGGAATTTTTGGTTTTCTAAACATGAATTTATTTCATTGCGTGTGGACACAACAATATTTTAGTATGAGGGGATTTGGTATGTGCTTAAATACACATACCTTTTTCTAAATAAAATGAGCTTAAATGACCAAAAACGGATTTAAAATGCCAAAAATATGCTTGTTTTGTGTTATGTACTGTGCAGGTAACGAATATTCACAAAAAGACAAAAACAAGGCAAAAACCAGACAAAATCGAGCACGGGATTAAAAAGAGCATGGAAAACCAAAGCCGAAGGCGTATGCATCTTTGTGGGCCAACCCAACCCAAGTTAATGGGCCAAGTCAGTCCATCATACCCAGCCCAAACCAAATGAGCCCAATAGCCTTAACAATAACCCTGTTAAAACTATTACACCACATGTCCTTGAACTTTACACCGTTAGTCCTTAGGGACTAACACTGTCAGTCCCTAAACCTAACAACCCTTATCCCTTCCATATTTGAAATACAATAAAAAATACCGAAAATGGCGCCAAAGCCCAAAACAGGGCAAAACCCACTCTCCATTGTACGATTTGCTCTCAACATCTCACACCGATCCTGACACCCTAGAGCCACGTGGCAAACTCCTTATTGGGTGAGATAACGCATACAAGAAAAAGGGAAAGTCAATGAGATAAAGACGGGTTTTAATGGTGATTGACAAAAATTGAAGTTTTCCACAAAACGAATATGGAATGATTTTAAAGATGGTTAGCTGTTTCTAGCCTCACGGATTGCACAAGACTCCCCTATAAATAGGGGATGATTTCAAGAATGAAGACATCTTTTATCTTACTTTTTCCAGCGTTTTTTTTATTTCTACTGCCTATTGTTAAAACTCCATGTGTTCAAGCTTATTTAGAAGCTTTTTACTTTTCAAGCATTGTACTCTAAAATTATTCAATAAAAAGTCAAAGTTCTGTTTCCTAGTTCATCACTGTTCCATGATGGTCTTTTTGATGATAAACCAATTAAGGATGGGCTTATGGTGCTCAACAACATAAGCTTATAAGCTCTTAAGAAGCGCTTAACTCCTTGTTAAAAGCAAGGAACAAGGTGTGTTCTATTTTTAATCTCAAAAAGGCTTATTTGGTAATTTTGTGTTTTTGCTTATTCAAAGTGCTTATTTGTGTCTCTCTAGTCTTGGTATTGCTTAATGCTTCTTTTAGAATGCCTCTCTTAATCTGTTTCTCTTTGTATTCCTAAGTTTTCATAAATCTGTCCAAGAAAGCCAAAAATAGCTTAATGAATTTGCTTATTGTTAAATGCTTATTTCTGAGATGTTAATGCTTATTTGGGCTTAATTATAGTTGTGCTTAATCTGTTTCTCTTTTTTTAACTTATTTAAATCTATTTTAGCTTTAAAACAAGTTTATAGAGTTTAAAGGGGTGTTTGGGACAACAGTTTTAACCAAGGATAAAACTGTTTGACCTCACTCTAGCTTCTTAGCCAACTTTAATAAGCTCATATTAGGCCTTTAGTTCTGTTTTAAAAAGCTCTTTTAGTTTAAAACTTAGTTTTAAGGTTTGTGCTATCAACATCTAAAAACTGTGTTTTAAGGTTTTATATAACAGCTTATTATTAGATTTGCTTATTAAATGAATTTTAAGTGAAAACTTATGCTCATTTCTGGTCTCTAAGGTCTTAGAGTGTTTTTGTTTTGGTTGTGCAATAGCACTTAAGGTTTTAAACCTAAACTGCCTTAGTCATTAAATCTAAGTTTAAAAGTTCAAAGTCTTATTTCCAATCTCAAATTTAGGTATGTTTAAGTATGTTTTAGGTTATGATTTTGTCTACACAAGCTCATTGTAGTCCAAGCTCCATCTGTTTTCCATTTTTGAGGTTTCATAAGCTCATTAGCCTAGCTAATTATAGGGCTGCAATAAGCCATTTAGACTTAAAAAGCCAAAAAAAACAATTTCAAGAAGCTTTTTTTTGCATTTTACCTTCAAGCTTAATTCAGTCGTTTATTTTGAGTAAGACTTGTTCAGAAGTGCTTATTAGTTGTCATTATTCATTAGTCTAGGCTTATATTCCCATTTCTTAGCTTTTTGGACTTATTTTTAAGCATTAAAATCAAACAGTTAGCATAGTAGCTCATTTAGTGTTTTAGCTTAAAATTTCAGCTGCTTATAACTTGCTTAATAATAAGTTTCATAAAAAGTCCTTTTATTAAAAGTGCTTATTTTAGCCTTAAGCTTAGCTGTTTTTAAAAGAAAATATAAAAAAAAAGTTTCTTTTCAAAAAGCCAAGGTCCAGGCTCGAACCCTGGACCTCACCCTTCACATAACCAACGACTTAGCACCACTCTCTACTACCAACTTGCCCTTGGGTCTTTTCCATTCATGTTTTGTTTTATTTATTATTTAAAGGGTATTTAGTAGTTTGCTTATACGAGCTTATTTGCTTATTTATAGCTTATTTGTTCAGCTTCTTTTCTAGTTTGTATTTTTATTAGATTCTTCATAGTGCAAAGTATTTTTCCTAAGTTTTCTAAAATTTTAATAATTTTAATGTTTAATTTAGATTAAAAGTGTTTTTAATTCATAATAAATTAAATAAAAGTCAAAAAAATATAATTCTTTTTTTTAAATTTTTTATTAATCATTTAGGTCTTTTAAAAATTAAATTTGCATTTCTAGGGTTTAAATTTGATGTTTTAGGTTTTTAGGTTGCGTTTCTAGAATCCCGTTAACGTTTTTGTGTTTAATTCGTAATAGTTTTAATTATTGCTTTCCTTTGCATTGTTATTGCTTTATATTTTTAGAAATTAGAATCCAAATCAAAAATCTTAATCTATTCAAAATCCCGATTACAAACGTGAACAAAAAAGTTCAATTCGCGCCTCGTTGGAACAAAAACGACCCGGGAAATGACTAGAAAGGTTTGCTTTCGAAATCGATACTTCCGGAATTATATTTTATTTGTGAGTTGGCTTATCGCTTTTGTTAAAAGTGATTTGTCGGTTCGCATATATTATATATATATAATATTGACTTCGATCACTCGTTGTCTTGAGTCTTATTTTGTAATAGTGGTCTCGTTCTAATCACGCTCTTGTGATCTTTGATTTGCCTTTGTCTTTGCCTTTGAGATATTTTCATATCATTGTTGCTTGAATACATCTTGATTTGTCTTTTGAAGCTCTTGACCAACATATGCATACTTTCCTTGATATCTAACAATCTTCCTTATGTAGAACTTTTTTCTTGACCATAAGCTTGCTGATTTGAGAAAGTTCTTTGATTTATCAGAGTTGCGGAAGTGTACCTTTAATCTTTGAGTATGAGTTATGAAGGTATGAATTTAATTGTGTTCTTGCTTCTGAAAGGTAGAGATGTTGTTGAACATAAATGTATCCTATAAGTACAAATAGCTGAAGATATCTTGCAGTTTGCTTTGTCTTCAACATGTACTTCAACTTGGACCTTTTCTTTACTTGTAGAGAATACAATGTAAATTGATTAAACTGAGTTTTACTTCCCCTAGTTCATACTGTATGTCCTCAAGTAGTTCAACTGCTTCCCCCCAAAGAGAAAACCATTCGAAGCAAATATGAAACTTTGATGTAGTTGACAAATCTTCTAATTATAGCAGTTTAATCTCGTAGTGTAATTTGTAGAAGATGAAGTAAACCACACATAGCAACAAATCTGACTTCTTAATTGTGGATTAGTAGCCAATCCATTCAGGAGAACATGCAATACATCAGCAAGGTCTTCTCACGTATGCACATACTTCACACATTTCTCCCCTTTAATCAATGCAATTTATCGATCACTGCTTCTCTTCCCCCTGATTATATTCGATGACTATTGAAATAATCATAATCTTGTTACGCCTGAATATTCGATAGAAAAATCATGTGTGAAGTTTCATAAATGTGGTTTAAGCATGAGAGTCAACTACCAAATTAAATTCCAACAATCTCCCCATCAATCTTGTGACATCAAAAGAGACCTTTGTAATCCAATAAATCACTTGATTAAATCAAGGAAATGTTGTTTGTGTTTTTCGAAAACAAATTCCGAAAGAACACGATAACTACTAGATCACTTAGATTTCTAGTTAACACTAAAATGAATCATTAAGCAATCATTTTCAAATTAATGACCTACGTTCAGTGTTGGCTTGATGTTAGCACTAGTAGGATTTCCATTCATCATTGTGAATACTTTTAATTAAGTATCACTCTTGAATGTTTCGTGTAATGTCACATAGACATATAATCGACTCTTATTCTTTTGTATCATTGATGTTTGATACAAATGTACTTTTTTTGTCCTATGTGAGATTTATAATTTGCTCTCATTTGGCTCTAGACTTCCACCTTTTGGTTTTAGTGATCGAAGGCTGGAGCAGAATGCTACCTTTTCAATTTCAACAATCTCGGAGTGAAATGTAAATAGATTATGCGTTTAATCTCTGTGAAAATAAAACAAGATTCTTTTGAGAGAAACTTAAGTGGCTGAGAAGGGTTGTGCATTGCATCACTAGGTCCATGATGTCTACTTCAATACCAGAAATCAACGTATGAAATCCAATAGCATATGTATTAACCCGGTTTCTGCCTAAAGTTTTATGGAGGGATTCTTTCTTTTCACCCTTTACATAACTTTTCTTTTTAATTCTTCAACCCCTTCAATGTTCACCAAGACGTCATTACGATCATCATGTTGTGATTATTCCGATGATAGATCATGCCTTAGTTGTCATTATTCCCATTTTCATTCTACTCCATCATCAATAAGGAATTTTATTCTATCTATGAAATATCCCTGGGTAGATCCCTCCGGTTCTGGTTGGATCATGAGATAATACCTAACCTTACCACCTTATTCCTTCTTTGATCATTGTGAGGTAGTTGGTTGTTGGATATTAAGATCAGAACCATAAAACCATTTGAAAATCAATCAAAGTGTTTGATATAAATCAAAACATTTAACACTTTGAGAGTTTCATACTTTTTGAATTACCCCCTCTACACATGTGCATCTATATTTGAAATTGTTTTACACATGAAGGAAAGAGTTTCGCACTTGAGTCTTTCGATCACATTTTAATCTAATTTTCTCCCCTAAAAAATAGCATACCATATGATATTTTTGACATCAATAGCTATATGAGATTTTGAAAGTACATAGGGGAAAACGAATATAGCATGATTATGATTTGGAACATTTCTAAATGTTTTAAACAATATTTAAAAATCTAGTTGTGTCAAAGTATGTCGTCATCTAAAACGGATGGTCACTAAGTCACTCACTCCTCATTCTATTCATTGCAAAAAATGGTCGAAACCGGACATGACTTAGACCATTGACACACTTGTCGATATATATACACTTGACAACAACTATTTTTGATATCGATTATTATTCATTTGTTTAAAAACATTTTCCTTTATACTCTCCCTCAATAATATAACACTTCACTTTGAATGGCACCACAAGTATATTGAGGGATATAATAAGTGTTGAGCATATTACTTTGAAAGATTTTGAATTATCTTTGAAAAATTCTTGAAAATAATGCTTAAACACTACTTGTTTTGAAAACTCCCCCTCAAAAATAGATAAATCAAAGGATTTAATGAGGAAGGGAGTGATTGAACACAAAATTTGAAAGATTTTGAGTAATCTTTTTGAAAAATTCATGAAAATTTGTGTTCAATCTTTTGAAAACTTTTACTTGAGCTCAAGATTTTTAATATCTTAATGAACTAGCTCAAGTCCGAGAAGTTGTAGCTTCCCGTTATGATGATAAATGCACAAAAATGTACACTTTCCTTTCTTTAAAACGAGTCCTAAGCTGACATTTACTTAGAAGTCGTATGTCCCTAGCAAACTTTTTGAAAGAATTTTGATAAAAATTGCTCAGGAGAAAGAAGATTCATCTTCTTTTGAAGATAAAGCGCACTGAAATGTATACTTTTCTTTTATTTGAATACCGGGTTGTTGTCTGATATTTAATAACAAGCCATTGACTTGAGCTACAAAACTTTGAATGTTTTGTTTGAATAGCTCAAGACCGAAAAGATTTCTCTTTTCGTTGTTAAGGATGAATGCACTGAAGCGTACATTTTCCTTTTATTTGAGGCACGAGTGTTAACCTAAAGTAGCCAACGGCCATTTAGACATCGAATTTAGACAACAACCTTTGGAACCCATTTAAGCACGATGCTAACGGGTTCACTAAATTTCGAAAACCATTTGAAAGTTGTGTCAAGTCAATGTAAAGAAGTTGAATTCTAACGAGGGCTTGAAACCGGTGTTTCATTTAAAAACAACTCTCGTGGAATTAACGAAGATTTAAAATTCCTTTTGACTTTCCATTTATTATTGACACTCGGTGTTTCTTGAGGAGTTTTAAATCTTGTTGACAAAGAAGATTTCCATTTGTTATTAACATTTGGTGTAACATTCTAAAAATTTGTTTTTGAAACATTTGAAAATCTTCCATTGCTTTTGTTTTTCAAAGCTGAGTCATTCTTGTTTTGCATTGAAAGCATTTATGGTTTGGAATATTTGAAAGATTTCAAACGACTTTGCTTTGGTCTCCACACTTGTTTTACTGGTGTAAAACGAGTGTGAGATGTTTCAAAAGATTGATTCTTTGCATTTGAAGCTCTTGTCTTAAAACCCTTTTGAGGAGTAGATGTTTCAAAAGTTTGAGATTTCTTAGAAAACTTCCTACCTTTTTGCAAAGAATAGGTTGTAAACTGAGAAACCCTTTTTAAAACGGTTTTAAGGATTCACCCGTGTGATCCTTTTCCGAAACACTTACTTTAGGCTTTGAAGATTTTGAAACATTGGTTTTCCTTTTTGTCCGATTAAGAGAATCAAACTTTACTTTTAAAGAATTATACGAAGTTCTCAACTCATGATATTGCTTTTGAAAAGAACGAAGATCTTGTGATGCCAACTTTGACTCTAAAGATGCAATTCGTTTCAAAAGTTGATCTTTTTCATTTTTAGGCAAAGACTGTATAGTGACTGTTTTTGACAAATCCTTTTGCACAACAACTTTGGGAGTAAACCATGATTTTGAAATTTGAGAGCTTATTAAAAGTTTATCAGCAGGTGGTGGTACTAATGTGTTGATTTGCTTATATTATATTTTAGTTTTGCCCTTCATGTCCATGTGACGTGTTAACTAGGAAGAATTAACATAAATCTGCCTATATGGAAGTAAATGATCAAATATGCGCTTATTAAGATTAATGATACTTTTAGTATGCACATATGTCACTTAACTTGGTGCATGTACTGAAGTAAAAAAATGGACATCAAGCCATTCAATGGAACTGCACCTAACAATCCACTGTTTTGGTCAAAGTTATGTTACATTATCAACTACTATTTGGAGCCTCATCTCATGGTGTGTAAATGTTACATATCGTGTGATGTATATTGTGGTTTTATTCATTTGAAGTAATCCCCTATCTGTCTATACTCGGTGCTACCCAATTTGAATTTCGTAGAGCATTTTGTTGGTAATTTCCAGCAGCCTAGTTCTAAGATTTTAACAAATTATTAGTTGAAATTGAATGGATATCAGGAGTTCATTTTGATCTTATTTTAGAACATACACTTTTTATGAATTTGGGTACTGAGGAAAAAAGATAAATTGTTGATTGTTTAACGTACGTGTGTATATAATCTGTTAATTGTCGATATCATTTGTATGTTGTATTGTTTCTGCTAAGAACTGTCACGATATGTTGCAAGTTGTTTTATGATGATTTGTAGTACATGTACATTGGGTGATTTATGGATTTGCAAGAACACATTTGGAATATTGTTTACTGCTAAGATCTTAGTTATCTGGAATTTTTAAACTGGGTGGATTTATTTAACATGAATGCAGTGGCTCTATGGATTAGATATCGTTGGTACATTATAACTGTTGCGTTAAAAATATGTTTTTGTAGGAACAAACACGTACCTGTTTTCTTCTTTAGTTGATGGCCCTAGGGATACACTGGTGGCGACATTCCCTATTAACGCAAGTCTTCAATGTTGTAGAAGCTACAAGAAAGAAAACACATATGACAAATATCGGTCATAAAAACTCTAGAAGCACAAAATCTTCCGAAGGCTCTAACAACATGCTGAAGCTTTTGTGTTAGAAACTCCTCCTACATAAGAAACCCCTAAGTGTGTTTTTATTTAGAGCTTTATTGTTATTGATTTGTTACAGATTTATCTGGGCATTGTCTATATAATGTATAATATATGTTTCAAAACAAGTTCAACCAAACAGACTTAAGAATAGTCCTCCAAATCAGTTTTAGGGATGTTAACCCCCGCGTACTTACATTATCTGCTGCACAGGTTTACCAAATTTGCAACTCTGTCCACCATGGACGAACGTCAAAGCCCGCGCCCCGCAACAGAGCGCGGGTAAACCCACTCGTTAAAATCTAAAATACTACCAGTAGTTATCTTTTTGCTTTTAATGAAACAAAACCCAACGATACATGTCACATATCTTATTAAGTAAACACTTATATTCTCTATCACTAATTAAAACACCATTTTTCTATGTAGCAAGATATACATATTTGCAATAACCATCCTAAACCGCCATAGTCCAAAACAAGAACAATGCACAAATTCAAGAACAATAATCCAAAACAAGAACAATGATCTTTGAAATTATGTGAAAATGCAATACTAGATACTTCAAAGGTTTCAATTTTCAATTTAATCTTCATAGCTCACTATTTTTTTTAACAAACTAAGATCCAAAACAAATCTTAAAAGATCCGAACAAAACAACAAATTTAAAGATCTCGGTTCTTTATAATTTCAAGTTATAGAAAAACAATCATCGATCTTTTGACCAAAAATACCTACCCGGCCGAGACCCTTATCAAGATTTAACCTTTCATGTATCATTTTCTTCAAACAAATATAATTAACTAGAATTGTCTTTCCTAAGATTTGGACAAACTAAAGGGTTTTTGTTTTGGTTTGATGAGAAAGAAAGAAAACACAAAGGCTCTTTTATCTTGTGTGGCTAAAAGTAAATTTGTCTTCTAGGGATAAGTAATACTGATACGGTCATCGTAGAACTTCTACACGAATTTTTATAACTCCCTAGGCAAGACACATGGGTTGTTATCTTTCTCTCGGGGAATAGGAGTCAATAAAGGTCCTAATTGAATATAGCTAAGAACTAGAGGTTGAAAGAAGATTATTTTTGTGTTTTTATATTTTATAAAATCAATTTAAAATCTCGGGTTTAAAGAGGTTGGTTTTAACTAGTAATTAAACTAATTAGGGGGATTCGTATGATGAGAGAATAATGTTTAGTTAATAATGTATGATCCTTGGTAGCTTCTCTTAACTCTATTGCCTTGTCACACTTGTGATGTATATGTAGGTACTATTCTAATGCATGGCGAATTATACGAAAATGCCGTCTACGAAATAACTAACTAGAGCAATGCACAAGTAAGGTAGTATGACGACTATTACAAGGCCCTTAGTCTAGATAAACGCATTTGTATTAATACCTAAAGGGGATCATCCACACACAGGTAAGGTAGTATGAAGACTATTACCAGTGGAATCCTTTCTACGCAATCATGTCTCCCAAGATCTCCATATAAGGGACTAAACATGCACACACATCGACAAGAGGCAACAAAGTTAAGATCTACATACCAATTGACATACAATCATAAGCAAACACTTAAAAGATTTAGCCTAGCATGTTCAAGATAGAAGAAGTACAATTATATATCAAACAATAAGACATATTGAAAGATAAGAGATAAAAGAACTTCACTATGATGAATCAAGCAACTAAGGATAGTATAGAAGGGTTAGGAAACCCTAAAATACTCCTTAAATCTGGTACACCTTGTTCTCCCACAAACTAAACCCTAATTTCTTCTATCAAAAGTTTATATGACAAACGTAGAATTGAGTTTGTATATATAAAATTTAGGCCGTGACGGCGTCGCCATTTTCCAGCCGTCGTCTTCAAGCTAGGGTTTCTTTGGGTCTTCAAACTTGACGGCTGATCCAGACGTTGTCTCCATGATTCTGATGGTGTCCCACTTGAGTCCAGACGCGATCGGGAATATTCAGACGGCGTCTCTAGATCCTGGTCTTGAATCTTTATCAATCTTCATACCCGTTAGCTACTTTGTCCATTTTCTTCCCAAATTAAGCCTAAATCATGTGTATTTCTATCAAATGTCTTCTAAATGCTAAAAATGTAAAAAGAAACAATTAATCACACATATTTAAGACATTTTTGCATGATTATAAAGGTAAAATGACCCCAAAAAAGTATATAAAATTACACCTCATCACTATACGACCAAAAAACTTAAAAACCTTTAAAAACCTTAATTTTTGACGTTTTTGGCAGAAATTTTTTGCAAAACTCATTATATTTTAGCTATATCCATAATAAAAACACAAAATTTAACATTTTTATCATCAAAATTTGTGGCTTTAATTTTCAAACATAAAGCTTAAACACGAGCCTTTAAATCCTATAAATCAACCCAAACATAAACACAAAACACTCCTTGGATCTTGATACCACTTGTAACGCGATTCATGATTTAAAACCACCTTTGAGAGGTCTTGGTTAACACTAGATGGGTCATGGTTTTAGTGAGAGAAAGTGGAGAGAGGGTGAAGAGAAATATGTGTTTTACTAATAAGAATGAAAAACAAAATTACACTATTCTTCTACACCCCTCATAGAG
>BQNB010085109.1:2845-23409 GCA_026074375.1 Tanacetum coccineum
AAATAGGGGAAGATTGTTGGGAATTATTGATTTGATGAGACAAAATAAATAAAAGAATGAAACATAAGGACTAAATCTAGCATTATGGAATTCTACAAGCTGGTGGAGGATATTCTACAAAAGATAAAAGATTCCAAAAGATATGATTCTTGAAGATAAAGATGAAGTTTATTAAAGAATTAAAAGATTTAGTTTCCTTATACAATTATGTTTTCCCTTGTAAATCTAGATGGACTCTACTATATAAAGAGATCCCTAGATATAGTTTTAGGTGTGCCAAAAAGTGTGTGTTTGTGCACCAAAGGTGTAAAACGTGTGTGTCTGGGTTTATACGTCCCACAGGAAGATGTAGATGCTAGCATATGTTTTAGCCCCAAGATCAATGTTTCATTGATCTTGTTAGATTAGGTAACCGTTCTACGATTGATCACGTAGAATTGGAGCTTGTAGTAGTCATTGTATATATCATAGAGAAGATAATGATGAAAACCTTGTTAGAGTAACATTGATGTTCTTATTCCGCTACATGTTATGTTCAATGTTATTATCCTAGATATAGATCTTAAAAATCTGAGCTTACAACGATCGTTTAGTTTCCACAAGTGGTATCAAAGCTTGTAGAGAAACTCTGAATAAGAAGAACTCATTCAGATCCAGATCTCTACCTACAATACAAGATGTCTGGTGAAGAACCTGCACCACAAATGGCACAAGTGAAATCTCCTCAAATGATATCTACTGTAAAACTTCCTATGCTCAAGAAGGGTGAATATACCCTTCGGAGCATGAGGATGGAGCAGTACCTCACAAACACAGATTATGGCTTGTGGCAAGTGGTATGTGCTTAAATACACATACCCTTTTCCATTAAAATCAGACTTAAATGACCAAAAACGTACCAAAAATACATTGTATTTGTATGTTTTCATTTATATTGTGCAGGAAACGGATATCCGACAAAAGGACGAAAAAACAAAGCCAAAAACGACAAGACCGAGAGCACGGAATGGAAGAGCGTACAAAGACAAAGTCAAATCAAAGCCAAAGTCAACAAAAGTCAAAGTCAAAGCCGATGCCGTAACCGAAGAAATATTTAATGGGCCACCCTTACCCATTTAATGGGCCGGTCAGCCCATTAATACATTTGAAGACAATATAAAAGCCAAGTCTAAAAAAAGGCCCAATTCCCTTTTTAAATAAACCAGGCCCAACCAAATTAACAAAGCCCAATTCATTTTAACACCCGTTAAGCCCAAGCCCCCTGTTATAACAAACGCCTGTTAACCCACAAAGGACCTTTCTTGCAATAACATTTATATAACTCAAGGGCCAATTCTGCCAACTCCCAAACCCACTTTTACACCACATGGACTTTCATTGCAACAACCTTATACATATTCAGGGACTAAATGTGCCCAACCCTCAAAATTGTACCCTGTTAAACACAAAACACATTTACCCGCCAAAACAACCCCACATACTGTTCATTGTCTCCCCCACCTCGTTTACTGTTCACCACAGCCAAAACTATCACTCTCAAACCAAACCCCACTTCACATGGGGCTCTTGTACATGCTGGCAATCCCCTTTGTTTCCATTGGTTGAAGAAAGAAGACAATAGATCAAGGGTTAGGATCGTTTTGCTTGGGGACCAAGATCATTCAATGGCCAAGATTGCTTTGGGACTTTATCTCACACAACAAACACAAATGCTTGAAGCTCACACAGAAGAAACACACCAAGAGACTTGAAGAGAGCTTAGTATAAGTAGTAGTCTTGTAGCTTATTTACTCTGTCGAATTTTTGTCTAAGTCAAAAGCTTGTAAACAACAATTTGTACCATTTTTATTAATGCAATTTACTTTTCATGTCATTTTAATATCTGTTATTTAAATACCTGCACTTTAATTTTTCAAGTTAATTTTCAAGTTTTAATTTAATCATTGTCATTTTACTTTTATTGTCATTGAACTACTGTTTTTAAGTTATTGTTTAAGCTTTTGAGACATCTAAAGCTTTTATAAAAGTCTATTTTCATTTCAGTCCTAAAAAAATCAAAAATCACAAAAAAAGGTCACCCCTCAAATACCTCAGCTTATTGGAAGAAAAGCTAGCCTTGGAAGAGCTTTTAAGACCCCACTAGCTTGTCTTTGACAAGCTAGAGCTTGTAGAATCCTTTGTTTGCCCTGTTTTGAGCAAGGGTACTTGTGAGTTTTCCTAATTTTTCCATTTTCTTACTTTTTGCTTATTTAATGTTCTTATGCTTATTGGTGCTTATTTCCTGCTTTGTTGTGCTTATTTATGTACTTTTATGCTTACTAGTCTTTACTTGTTGCTTTGATGTTATTTATTTGAGTTTTATACAAATCTGCCTTATTTGCCTTGTAAACTTCTTATTTCCTTTTTGCTTATTTAAGTGCTTTTTCCTTTACTTTTTATACTTAATATTGCTTAACTGTACTTGCTTGTTGTCTATTTTCCATTAACCTAGCTTAAATCTCCTTGAATCTGCCTTAAAATTTGATATTAAAAACTTAAAGGGGTGTTTGGGTCAAGACCCCAAAGTGGGTCAAAACTGGTTATAAAAACCAGTGGGTTACTTGGTCAACTTCTACAAGTTTGTTTGAGTAATTTAAATTAGTTTTTAAAGAGGTTTTCAAGCTTAAAGTTGTTTTAAGTTCTTTTTCCTAGTTGGTATTTGAAACTGTGTTTCCAAAACAGTTGGCACAAAGCTTATTTGATTTTGTTTTCAAACCTGTTTTTGAGTCTTACTTTTGAGTCATTTTTAGTATTAAATTCAGTAAAGTAGGCAAGGTTTAGTTTTCATTTGGTAATTTTTAGTTCAAGTCAAAACTGTCAAGTCAATATTTCAGTTTTAAATTCTCTTTTTCAAATCCTTTTATCAGATAGTTTAAAGTGTTTTTAGCTTTTGAGAATAAGCTATTTTCTTGTTAGTCTCCATCTGTTTTAAGTTGTTTTTTTTAATTTGGTCTTATTTTCTAGCTTATTTTATAGGCTGCAAGAGCAACCTTTTTCTTAAAAAGAGACCACATCAGCATATGCTGATGTGCAACTAGCACTTTTCATTATCATTTTTAGTTGCTTATTTGATTTTCAAATGTTGTTTTCTGTGCTGATTTAGTTAGGCCTTAAGCTTGTCTTTAAGCTAGTATAAGCCATTAAGCCTCAAGTTTCCATCTTTGGGCTTAAAAATAAGCCCAAAGGTTGTCCCCTTGGCTGTTTTGTCTATTGTTTTTACCATTGTTGCTTATTAGATTTTTGTGCTTATCTGAGTGCTTTTCTTAGCTTATTTTTGATTGTCTTTGCTTATTAGGTTTAGCACATAATCTGTTTTTGCTTATTTGTATTTTGCCCTTGCTTATTTTGCCCCTAGTTGCTTAACTGTTTAGCTCAATTCATGCCTTAGTGTAAAAAGTATAGTAGAAACTGCCTCCATTTTTTGCTTATTTTTCTGCTTATTTTTGAGTTTCTAAAAAATTGCTTTTTTTAAACTTGCTTATTTTTCCATGTTTTATAAGTTTTAAAAAAAAGAGAAAAAAAATATTTTTCCAAAAAAGAGGCCCAGGATTCGAACCCTGGACCTCCCCCTTTAACACACTAAGCCTCACACACACTCTCTACTGCCAACACGCCCTTGGGACTTTTTCATTACATGTTTGCATCATTTAGAATATAAAGGGGTGTTGGCAGTTTAGCTTATAAGCTTTAATAGCTTATTTCTGACTTTTTTATAAGCCGTTTTTCAACCATTTTTTTTCTTGCATCCAGCATTCATTAAAGCACTTTTTTGTATTTTTTTCAGATTTTTCTAAAATTGTTTAGTATTTTTTATTAATTTTTCTTTTTAAAACTGTTTTTAATTCATAATAAATTATAAAAAAGTCAAAAAAATATAATTCTTTTTTTCAAAATTTTCTTTTATCATTTTGCACTTAGAAAAATTAATTTTGCTTTCGTAGGGTTAATTTTGCAAAATTTGAGTTTTTAAAGAACGGGATTCGGGTCCTTCTCGTTTTTAGGTTAAATTCATTTTTAGATTTCGTTTTTAGGCTTTCTTTAATCATTTTTGCATTTTAATTGTAGAATTAGAAAAACCAAATACAAAAATCCTTAATCCATTCAATTCACGCGATCACAAACGTTCTCGATTTTCAATTTGCACCTCGTTGGGAGAACGACCTGGGGGATTTTTGATTTTGCTTTGGTCAAAAGTAAATTTCTCAAATCTCTTGGAATTCTTACTATACTATACTATATTTGAATTATAATCTAGAAATTATCCTTATATATTTATTATATTTATTATAATTTATATATACAAAAAGGCTAGTTTTAAAGGTTATCAATTTTTGGCGTCGCTGCCGGGGAGGTGTAAAAGATTATCGTTACGTTTGAAGATTAGTTTTTGAAGACCCTTCCCTTGTGAAGTTATCATTTTCCGTTTGTGAATATTTATTTTTAAAAAATATATAAAAAAAATACAAAAATATTTTTCATTTTCTTTTATTTAGTATTAGTATAAGATAAAAAATCAAAAAAAAAAAAAATCAAAAACATAATTTTTTTTTATCCTTAATCAAGAAATAAAAATCATCATCAATATAATGCTTGCATCTTGAGCATTATCATAATAAGTTCCTGAACAAAAGATTCAAAACTTGTCTTTGTGTCACTTGCGACGTACGGCTCACCTTTAAAAGTTTAACAAACTCTAAGAGGGGTATAAGGAGGGTTGTTCCAAGGAACTACGACCCTAAAGAAGAAAGGTTTTTAATAGCTTCGCGCTTTCCTACTCCTCCGCTCCTTTGTGCGTTTTTCTTTTAAAGAGCTACCGTGAAGCTTGTCGATTATTGGTTTAAGTTATTCGATCTCGTTTTAGCCATTAAAATAAATTGTGAAATTATTGAAAAAACCAAAAATATTTTTCTTTTAATCTTTTTAGTGAATGCGCACTCGTTCTTCTTCTAATCTCGTTGGTAATTCTTCTTCTAATCCAACCACTTCAAACCCGAAACGTTGTAACCGTAGACGTTCTAATCAAAGAGTCGAACCGTTCGCTCTTGAAGAATCACTCGTAGTTACGATGGTCGATCAACGTACTATGGCGGAATTGCTTCGTGCACCCACCGAGGGTTATGCGGAGGAAATCGTGGTTCCATCAATTCTTGCTGATCATTTCGAGCTCAAGCATAGTCTCATTAATATGATGACTTCGGACCAATTCTTCGGACTTGAGAAAGACAAACCTCATGACCACATCCGTTGGTTCAACAAAATAACCTCCACCATCAAATACAAGGATGTGCCGAACTCGGCGATTAAGCTTATGCTTTTTCCTTTCTCTCTTGCGGGGGCAGCCCGTTGTTGGCTTGAAAACGAACCCCCTCGTTCTATTCTCACTTGGGAGGATCTTGTGTCCAAATTCATCAACGAATTATTTCCCCCCTCAAGAACGACAAACCTTCGAAATGAAATTTCTAATTTTCAACAACGGTTTGATGAATCGTTTCATGAGGCATGGGATCGATACAAAGATATCCTTCGTTCTTGTCCTCATCATGGTTTCACCGAATTTCACCAACTTGATACTTTCTACAATGCCTTGAACCCGGCCGATCAAGATTCCTTAAATTCTGCCACCGGTGGCAATCTCTTGGAAAGAAGTACTTAAGATGTGTTGACGATTATCGAAAACAAATCCAAGGTCCGCAATTCACGAAACAAATCGGTTGTTTCTCAAGTGAAATCAAGTGATGGTAATTATTCTTCTTCCGATATAGCCAAACTTACTCATGCAGTAAATCAGCACACGAGTGCTGTGACTACCGCCATGACGGCTATTCTAAAACAATTTCAAGCAACCCCACCTCCAGCTTCCGTAAAAGCTGTTGAGGAGATTTGTGTTACGTGTGGTGGCGCTCATCCTTACTATCAGTGTCTTGCCGCCGATGGCAACACTTTCCTAGAATATCGGGATAATATTCAAGGATACGTTGCAGCAGCCGCGGATAACTACAATCAGGGTAATTCTGGTTATCGTCCTCCAGGTGTGGCTTTTGTTCAACAAAACGGGCAAAATAATCAAAACCGTTTTAGCCAACCTCAAGGATATAACCTAGGAAACAATTTCAATCAAAATCAAACTTATCAAGCTCTAATTCAACAAAATCAAAGTGTTCCTTTAAGTGAATTGGATAAAATTAAGAAAATGAATGATGTTAATATAAAAGCCATGCAAGCTCAAATTAACAATGTAAAAAATAAGTTAAGGAGTGAAATGCAAAATTCGATTCAAACCTCAATGTCTAACCAAACAAACAAGCTTAAGAACATGATGGCAAGCTTCTTTCAGATGAACACCGCTTCTACTTTGGGTACGAGATCTCTCCCTAGCAACACCGTTGCTAACCCAAAGAGTGAATTGAAAGCCATCACCACTCGAAGTGGTCTTGTTCTTAATGGACCTTCCGTTCTTATGCCTCCTCCATTCATAAATCTAGAGGAGAATGAACGTGTAGAGGAGACTTTAACGGACCCGGAACATGGTGAGTTTACCATTAAGGTCCCACCTCCTCTTGTCCAAAAAGCTAAACCTCATTCTCAACGAAACTATGTGGTTCATCAAAGGGATCCTCGTCACCCTCATATCCCTTATCCGTCAAGAATGAACCAAGAAAAATGGCAAGAGAAAGATGATGTCCAAATTCACAAATTTTGGCACATGTTTAAACAACTTCACATCAATATCTCTCTGGCCGATGCTTTGATTCTAATCCTGAAATACCAAAAAATGCTTAAGTCTCTCCTTTCCAATAAGGAAAAACTTATAGAATTGGCAAATACACCCCTCAATGAAAATTGCTCAGCGGTTATCCTTAAGAAGTTACCCGAAAAACTAGGTGACCCTGGGAAATTTCTCATTCCGTGTTGTTTTAGTAAGCTCAAGTGCAAGGCCCTAGCCGATCTAGGTGCTAGCATAAACTTGATGACACTCTCGGTCTGGAGAAAGTTAGGTTTACCCGAGCTTATTTCCACCCAAATGACTCTTGAACTTGCTAACCGGGAGATTTGCACTCCGGTTGGAATTGAAAGAGATGTCTTTGTTCAGGTTGAAAATTTCACATTTCCTACTAATTTTGTCATTGTTGATTATGAAAGTGATCCTCGTGTCCCCCTCATCTTGGGAAGACCTTTCTTACGGACCGCTCGTGCTTTGATTGACGTTCATGGAGAAGAAATCATTCTCCGTGACGGTAATGAAAGATTAACCTTGAATATGAGACATGACACTTCAAGCTATTCAATCCAACCTCATCAAGAATCAATCAACATGATTGATGTCTATAATGCTTCACATGAGGAGATTCTTAAAGATTTGTTTGCAACAAATCATCCAAGTGGCAATCCCCCTTCTTCTATCACTTCTCTTACCAACTTAACTTCACCCGATGTTAATGATGATATCTTTGATCTGGAGGAAGACATTATTAAGAACTTTCTAAATCATGATAAAACTAAAGATCTCCCTCCATATCATGATAATCCATTGAGTGGCAATCCCACTTCAATTTTAGAACCCGAGACCAAGTTTTCTTCTTCTTTCCCCACACTTACTTCCATCAAAGAAAGTGATTTAATTTGGGAAGAATTTGAAGCTTATCTCACAAGTGATTCATTTCCACCGGGAAATAGTAATCCTTCATCTCCTCTTCCTCCTTTTTATAATTCTTTAAGTGGCAGTACCACTTCTTCTTTACCTAGTCTCCCGATTTCTGAGACTAGCGACAATTTTCTTGAGGAGTTCCCCAATGAACTCACTCACATCACATTTCCACCGGGAAATGATGATCGTCCCTTTGATGCCGAATCCGATCTTCGAGAATTAGAGTATTTGCTTAACCATGATCCTATCGAGGAAATGGATTCTATTCTCGAAGATTCGGTTGATTCTCTTAATGACAATCTTGATTACTCATCCCCACCATTATGGGATGATTATGATGATGAACTTCTCGATCTTGAGCCCGATAATGATGATACTTATGATGATCCTTTTTACTCCAAGGAAGAGAAAATCAAAGATTCTAAAATCTTGATTGATGAACTTGATCTTCCTGGATCAAGTGATTTCCTTCCTTTTCCCGAGTGTGACTCGGCTTTCTATGAGGATTTTTCCGAGGTTGATGCTTTGTCCTCAACCAACAACGAGGACAAGGTATTTAATCCGGGTATACTCATTCATGAAAACCTCTTTGAAGTCACCAATTGTGCAACACCGGAAAAGAATGTAAAGAAGACCACTAATGCTTCTTTAATTCTTGAGGATTTTAATCCTCCTCTTTATGAACTTCCTTTCCACAAAGAAGTTCCCGGGCTCGGAGCTTTACTCTCGTTTTCGTCCGAAAATGAGGAAAAAGTTTTCAACCCCGGGATTCTAACTTCTAGAGGAGTTCATATTTCTCTTCTCCCAGAATTATCTCATCGGGGCCCTAAAGCTTTCAAAGTCATTAAAATTCTTGAAAGCCCGGTGGAGATTTCTCCTTGCTCTTATGGAGAGGACATCCGTGTCTTGGATGTTTCGTGTCTCCATTTCTATCCCCCTTGACCAACTCAAGTATGGGGGATTGGGTCAAGCTAAGTGACCTAAAACAAGCGCTTCGTGGGTGGCAACCCATGCTTATCCTAGTATTATCGTAGTAGTAGTATGCTAGCTTAATAGTAATGAATAAGTGTTTTTTGTTGTGAGAGGCTCGCCTCTTTCATTTTCCGTGTTTTGTGTTTTGTGTTGTATTGTCCAGGATTTCCCGGATTGTTGAAGCCTCTCGTGCTCGCGGTTTTGTCCTTCGATCACAAGAGCTTCACATCCTCAGCTTCATTTTGGGAATCCAATATCCAAATCTTATCGACTAACGTTTATCTTTAAGCATACTTAATAAACGGCTTAGGATTTACGTAGAGACCCTTCTTAAAAGATTGAGGACAATATTTAATTCTAGTATGGGGGGTCTATAGATTTGATTGTGCATGCAGTCGTTGTTTTCACGTAATCCTGTTTTTACCACCAAAATTTCAAAAAAATGAAAAAAATTTAAAAATTTTCAAAAATAAAATAAGTGTTTTGTCACAATTTTGACTTTCCTGCTGGGTAGAATAAGAGTAAATTTTGACTCGATCGAGCGTGTTGAGCTCTAGCTTGTTCCTTAACTTTTAGACTAAGCATTCACGAATCTTTGCGAAGAACGAAAAATGATAGAGTTAAGTATGAGTTGGATGCTAAACAAGGATTATTTGGAAATCTTAAGAGCTCATAAGTGTAGTTTGTGGCTTTTTCTCCCATAAGCTTCTAACCGGACTAATAATACGTGCTATTTTTGAAAACTAAACTTAAATCAACAATTTTTGAAGTATAGTCGATATCAATAATTTTAGTTCAAATTTATACTTAAATTTTCTAAAACGAAATTTTCTCTATATCATGGTAATTATATGTGTAATTTGAAAAAAATGAAAAAAAGGAAAAAAAAGAAAAAAAAATGAGTAATAATTATAAACTGTGGGCTGATAAAAGTTTGCTGCATCTTGCCGGCTCACAACCGATGTTACAGCCTTCTAAAGAAAGCCTATAGTAAGAATAATAATCCGAGACTGATAAAAGTTTGCTGCATCTTGCCGGCTCACAACCGATGTTGCAGCCTTCTAAAAGGTCGAGGATTTCCTTAAGAATGAATAATTATATTAAGTGTAGTAAATGTGAATTAATAAATATAGGGAAAATCTCTTTTTCTTAAATTTAAATATGCTTTTGAACTAAGACTATTTCATTTTAAGTTTTTCTAAATAAGTTATGTATATACGGGAAACCTAAGAGTTTTTGAAACCAAAGGTCCGTGAGTCCCGATACTAGTCTCTGTGGGGTGTCAAAAGCCGGGTCACTTAGCCGCAAGGTTGGGATGTGCCGAGACGAAAGTCATCTCGCCTTCAAACTCATTATTCTCGGGTGGAACGTGAAGCATAGAATTTTGCAAAACGTTGATCCATGGTTGAAATTCGAAATGGCACATTCACCTAATATATAATAATTGTCGGGAGTGAAAAGTTTACAAGTTGCAAATATGAGTAGTGTTAGCATCTTAACTTATATTTAACGGTGATTTCATTTTAAGCTTGGTTTGGAATAAGTGAAAAGTCGGGAACGATGAATTTATCCTTTTTGGGGCATTTTAGGATTAAAATGCATCTTGTTCTATGATCCCTAAAAGTTATAAAATAACGAAAGTCAAATACGTTCTAGTTAGTTGCTTAATAAGAAAAGTACAAAAAAATGAGAAAAATGAAAAGAACAAAAATATGTGTAGGAATAAGTGAATACATTTAAAAATGGTAAAAACGGGGCTTTTCAAAACTTTTGATTCTTTCATTCCCCTTGACGAACACTTAGCTACTTTTCGAGGTTATTAGTCGAGGGGGATCGAGATTCTTAGTTTTCTAAGTGCTTACTTATAGCATTACGTGAGGACACGCAATAGTTTAGTATGGGGGATTTTGGTATGTGCTTAAATACACATACCCTTTTCCATTAAAATCGGACTTAAATGACCAAAAACGTACCAAAAATACATTGTATTTGTATGTTTTCATTTATATTGTGCAGGAAACGGATATCCGACAAAAGGATGAAAAAACAAAGCCAAAAACGACAAGACCGGGAGCATAGAATGGAAGAGCGTACAAAGACAAAGTTAAATCATAGCCAAAGTCAACAAAAATCAAAGTCAAAGCCGATGCCGTAACCGAAGAAATATTTAATGGGCCACCCTTACCCATTTAATGGGCCGGTCAGCCCATTAATACATTTGAAGACAATATAAAAGCCAAGTCTAAAAAAAAGGCCCAATTCCGTTTTTAAATAAACCAGGCCCAACCAAATTAACAAAGCCCAATTCATTTTAACACCCGTTAAGCCCAAGCCCCCTGTTATAACAAACGCCTATTAACCCACAAAGGACCTTTCTTGCAATAACATTTAAATAACTCAAGGGCCAATTCTGCCAACTCCCAAACCCACTTTTACACCACATGGATTTTCATTGCAACAACCTTATACATATTCAAGGACTAAATGTGCCAAACCCTCAAAATTGTACCCTGTTAAACAAAAAACACATTTACCCGCTAAAACAACCCCACATACTATTCATTGTCTCCCCCACCTCGTTTATTGTTCACCACAGCCAAAATTATCACTCTCAAACCAAACCCCACTTTACATGGGGCTCTTGCACATGCTGGCAATCCCCTTTGTTTCCATTGGTTGAAGAAAGAAGACAATAGATCAAGGGTTAGGATCGTTTTGCTTAGGGACCAAGATCATTCAATGGCCAAGATTGCTTTGGGACTTTATCTCACACAACAAACACAAATGCTTGAAGCTCACACAAAAGAAACACACCAAAAGACTTGAAGAGAGCTTAGTATAAGTAGTAGTCTTGTAGCTTATTTACTCTGTCGAATTTTTGTCTAAGTCAAAAGCTTGTAAACAACAATTTGTACCATTTTTATTAATGCAATTTACTTTTCATGTCATTTTAATATCTATTAGTTAAATACACGCACTTTAATTTTTCAAGTTAATTTTCAAGTTTTAATTTAATCATTGTCATTTTACTTTTATTGTCATTGAACTATTGTTTTTAAGCTATTGTTTAAGCTTTTGAGCATCAAAAGCTTTTATAAAAGTTTGTTTTCATTTTTGTCCTAAAAAAATAAAAAATCACAAAAAAAGGTCACCCCTCAAATACCTCAGCTTATTGGAAGAAAAGCTAGCCTTGGAAGAGCTTTTAAGACCCCACTAGCTTGTCTTTGACAAGCTAGAGCTTGTAGAATCTTTGTTTGCCCTGTTTTGAGCAAGGGTACTTGTGAGTTTTCCTAATTTTCCCATTTTCTTACTTTTTGCTTATTTAAGTGCTTTTTCCTTTACTTTTTATACTTAATATTGCTTAACTGTACTTGCTTGTTGTCTATTTTCCATTAACCTAGCTTAAATCTCCTTGAATCTGCCTTAAAATTTGATATTAAAAACTTAAAGGGGTGTTTGGGTCAAGACCCCAAAGTGGGTCAAAACTGGTTATAAAAACCAGTGGGTTACTTGGTCAACTTCTACAAGTTTGTTTGAGTAATTTAAATTAGTTTTTAAAGAGGTTTTCAAGCAAAAAGTTGTTTTAAGTTCTTTTTCCTAGTTGGTATTTGAAACTGTGTTTCCAAAACAGTTGGCACAAAGCTTATTTGATTTTGTTTTCAAACCTGTTTTTGAGTCTTACTTTTGAGTCATTTTTAGTATTAAATTCAGTAAAGTAGGCAAGGTTTAGTTTTCATTTGGTAATTTTTAGTTCAAGTCAAAACTGTCAAGTCAATATTTCAGTTTTAAAGTCCCTTTTTCAAATCCTTTTATCAGATAGTTTAAAGTGTTTTTAGCTTTTGAGTTTTTGAGAATAAGCTCTTTTCTTGTTAGTCTCCATCTTTTTTAAGTTGTTTTTTTTAATTTGGTCTTATTTTCTAGCTTATTTTATAGGCTGCAAGAGCAACCTTTTTCTTAAAAAGAGACCACATCAGCATATGCTGATGTGCAACTAGCACTTTTCATTATCATTTTTAGTTGCTTATTTGATTTTCAAATGTTGTTTTCTGTGCTGATTTAGTTAGGCCTTAAGCTTGTCTTTAAGCTAGTATAAGCCATTAAGCCTCAAGTTTCCATCTTTGGGCTTAAAAATAAGCCCAAAGGTTGTCCCCTTGGCTGTTTTGTCTATTGTTTTTACCATTGTTGCTTATTAGATTTTTGTGCTTATCTGAGTGCTTTTCTTAGCTTATTTTTTTGTCTTTGCTTATTAGGTTTAGCACATAATCTGTTTTTGCTTATTTGTATTTTGCCCTTGCTTATTTTTCCCATAGTTGCTTAACTGTTTAGCTCAATTCATGCCTTAGTGTAAAAAGTATAGTAGAAACTGCCTCCATTTCTTGCTTATTTTTCCAGCTTATTTATCATTCTCATAAAAAGTCATTTTTTTTAAATTTGCTTATTTTTGCATTCTTTACAAGTTTTTTTTTTAAAAAGAATACAAATTTTTTTTTAAAAGGGAGGCCAAGGATTCAAACCCTGGACCTCCCCTTTAACACACAAGCATATTTAACATCACACATACTCACCATCGGTACCAGTAGGACCATCTGGTCATAACCGGTACCACTTAATTTATATACACATTTTTTTTCCTTTTAGCTTATTACTCTTTACTGCTTATTTCCGGCTTATTCAATAAGCCATTTTCAAACTTTTTTTTTTCTTAGATAGCCCGTAACTTAAGCTACTTTTCTGCATTTTTTCAGATTTTTCCATTAAAGTTTAGTATTTTTAAACAATTTTTCTTTTCAAAACCGTTTTTAATTCATTTAAAATTAAATTAAAATCAAAAAAATATAATTTTTTTTTAAAATTTTCTTTTATTATTTAGTACTTAGGAAAATTAATTTTGCATCCACAGGGTTTAAATTTCAAAATTTTGTTTTTTAAAGAACGGGATTCGGTCCCGATTCTCGTTTTTAAGTTTAAATCACTATTAGCTTTCGCTTTTAGGTTTTCTTTAATCATTTTTGCATTTTAATCGTAGAATTAGAAAAACCAAATCCAAAAATCCTTAATCCATTCAATTCACGCGATCACAAACGTTCTCGATTTTCAATTTGCAACTCGTTGGGAGAACGACCCGAGGGATTTTTGATTTTGCTTTGGTCAAAAGTAAATTTCTCAAATCTCTTGGAATTCTTACTATACTATACTATATTTGAATTATAATATTGAAATTATACTTATATATTTATTATATTTATTATAATTTATATATACAAAAAGGCTAGTTTTAAAGGTTATCACTTTCTGGCGCCGCTGAAAAAACCCAAAAATATTTTTCATTTTCTTTTATTATTATTAGTATAAGATAAAAAAAAGAGAAAGAAAAAAAAATCAAAAACATAAAAAATTGTCCTTAATCAAGAAATAAAAATCATCATCAATATAATGCTTGCATCTTGAGCATTATCATAATAAGTTCCCGAACAAAAGATTCAAAACTTGCCTTTGTGTCACTTGCGACGTACGACTCACCTTTAAAAGTTTAACAAACTCTAAGAGGGGTATAAGGAGGGTTGTTCCGAGGAACTACGACCCTAAAGGAGAAAGGTTTTTAATAGCTTCGCGCTTTCCTACTCCTCCGCTCCTTTGTGCGTTTTTCTTTTAAAGAGCTACCGTGAAGCTTGTCGATTATTGGTTTAAGTTATTCGATCTCGTTTTGTCCATTAAAATAAATTGTGAAATTATTGAAAAAACCAAAAATATTTTTCTTTTAATCTTTTTAGTGCATGCGCACTCGTTCTTCTTCTAATCTCGTTGGTAATTCTTCTTCTAATCCAACCACTTCAAACCCGAAACGTCGTAACCGTAGACGTTCTAATCAAAGAGTCGAATCGTTCGCTCTTGAAGAATCACCCGTAGTTACGATGGCCGATCAACGTACTATGACGGAATTGCTCCGTGCACCCACCGAGGGTTATGCGGAGGCAATCATGGTTCCACAATCAAATACAAGGATGTGCCAAATTCAGCGATTAAGCTTATGCTTTTTCCTTTCTCTCTTGCGGGGGCAGCCTGTCGTTGGCTTGAAAAAGAACCCCCCCGTTCTATTACCACTTGGGAGGATCTTGTTTCTAAATTCATTAACGAATTATTTCCTCCCTCAAGAATGACAAATCTCCGAAATGAAATTTCCAAATTTGAACAACGTTTTGGTGAATCGTTTCATGAGGCTTGGGACCTGTACAAATATCTCCTTTGTGCTTGTCCTCATCATGGTTTTACCGAATTGCACCAACTTGATACTTTCTACAATGCAAACGACAAACATTACGAAAATGAAATTCTAATTTTCATCAAAAGTTTGAAAATATTAAAGTGATGGTAATTATTCGTCTTCCGATATTGCCACAAAACTTACTAATGCAGTAAGTCGCAATCGTTGTGCTGTGACTACCCTATGACGGCATTTCTTAAAAAATTTCAAGCTAACCCCACTCTCTAGCTTCCGTAAAAGTATTGGAAGTGGTTTGTTGTTACTTGCGGTGGTGCTCTTCCTTATTTATCAGTGTCTCGTCGCCGATCGGCATTACACTTTCACGTAATTTAGGGATTTTATTTTAAGGATACGTTTGCAGCAGCCCACAGGTAACTTACAATAACGGGTGGTAATGCCTGGTTATCGTCCTCAGGTTGTGGTTAATCAAACATAGACCACCGGGTTTTTGATTTATCAAAAAGGGGGGGAAAAATCAATCAAAAAGCCGTTTTTTTAGCAACTCAGGAATAACCGAGGAAACATTTTTTCATTCAAAATGCAAATCTATCGAGCTCCTAGTCAACAAAATCTAAATGATGTTCCTTTTAAGTGAAATTGGATACGAAATTAAAGAAAATATTGTGATGTTATATATAATAAGCAATGCAAGCTCAAATTATACTAATGTTGAAAATGAGTTAAGGTAATGCATATGCTATTCTAGCATTTCAAGCTTCAATGTACAAATCAAATCAAAACGAGCATAAAGAACATGCACTGGTTAGATTTTTCCAATATATGAACCAGTTAGACTTTCGGGTACGGGATCTATCACTTGCAACACCGTTGCTAACCCGTTAGGGTGAACTGAAAAGCCATTACCATCGAAGTGGTATTGTTCTTGATGGACCTACCATTCCTATGCCTCCTCCATTCATTAATCCGGAGGAGGATGAACGTGTAGAGGAGACTATAACGGATCCGGAACATGGTGAGTATACCATTTTGGTTCCCACCCCCATCTCATTATCTCCTAAAAAGCTAAACTCCTTCCTCATGAAAACTTTGTGATTCACCAAAGGGATCCTTTAGTTTACCCTTTTATCATTACTCCTTCAAGAATGAACCAAGAAAAACGGAAAGAGACAATATGAAGTCCAAATCCACAATTTTGGCAAATGTCTAAACAAATTCTCTTCAATATCTATTTCCTTGCCGATGCTTTGATTTCTAAATCCGAAAAATACCTATAAATGCCTTAAGTCTCTCCTGTACAACAGGGGGAAACTTATTTTAATTGGCAAAACCACATCCTTAATGAAAATTGCTCAGCGGTTTATCCTTAAGAAGCTACCCGAGAAAAAAACTAGGTGTGCTTTGATGGACCCTGGGGAAAATTTTCTCTTTCGTATGGTTTTGTAAGCTCAAGTTGCAAAGCTAGCCGATCTAGGTGCTAGCATAAACTTGATGCCCTCTACGGTTTGGTAAAATGTTTTAGGATTACCCGAGCTTTATTTCCAACCCAAATGAACCTTGTGAACTCTGGCTACCGTTGATATTTGCAACCCGAATGGAATATTCGCAAGAGATGTCTTTGTTCCAGTTGGAAAGTTCTTCATGTTCTTGCTGTGATTTTGGTCATTGTTGGATTAGGGAAAGCGATCCTCGTTGTCCAACCCATAAGCTTGGGTTAGACCTTTCTTACGGAACCGCTATGTTTGATTGACATTATGGAGAAGAAATGTTTTCCGTGAACAGTAATGATAAGACTAATCTTGAACATGAGAAATGACACTTCAAGCTATCTTTCAAAAGATCTCATCAACGAATCAATTCAACATCTGATTGATGTTCTATCATGGTTTCAATGAGAAATTTCTTAATGATTTGTTTGCAACAAATCATCCAAGTGGCAATCCCACTTCTTCTCTCTCCTTCTCTTACAACTTAACTTCACCGGAAGTTAATGATGATATCTTTGATACGGTGGCGGGGAAGACATTATTATGAACGTGCTCTAAATCTTGATAAAACCACAGGACTATCCCTCCTTATCATGATAATAATTGAGTGGCTACCATCTTCCGATTACGGAACCCAAGACAAAAGTCTTACTTCTTCCCCAAACTTTCTTCCTCGAAGGAAAGTGTTTTAATTTGGGAAAGAAATTCAAAGCTTATCCTCGCAAAGTGATTCATTTCCACCATGGGAAAGGTAGGGGGGAAATTAGTAATCCTTCATCTCCTTCTCATCCTTTTTCATAATTTTTTAGAGTGGCAGTCCATTTTTCTTCCACCTGTCTCCCAGAATCTTTGCGTTACTTGCAGACTAATCTCTTGAGGAGTTCGCCGAAGATTGAAACTCGCTTTTATCACATTTCCACCGGTAGGGGAGGAAGGGAAATGATGTTCTTCCATTTGAGTCGAATTTGATCTTCGAAGGAATTAGAGTATTTGCTTAACCATGTTCCTTCTAGTGAAATGGGATTCTATTCCTCAGGAGATTCGATTGATAAAGTCTAAAATTACTTCTGATGACTATCTTGGTGATACCAACTTTCTGAATTGTTTAACGAATGAACTTGCTTAGGGTTTCTCATCTCCACCATTATGGGATGATTATGTTGATGGAACTTTTTGTTCTTGTGAGACAGAATATTAATGAATTAATCCATATTATGATCCTTTTGACTCCAAGGAAAGAGTAAATCAAAGATTATAAAAATCTTGATTGATGAACTTGATCCCTCTAGATCAAGTGATTTCCTTCCTTTTCCCGAGTGTGACTCGGTTTTCTATGAGGATTTTTCCGAGGTTATGATTTGTCTTTCACCAACAAAGGAGGACAAGTATGTTAACTTGGATATTCTCATTAATTGGAGAACTCTTTGAAGTCACCAATTTGCTTGCTACACCAGAAAAGAAATGTAAAGAAATAAGCCACTAAGAATGCCTTAATTATTTTAAGGATTTTATCCTCTATTTATGAACTTTTTTTCCACAAAGAAGTTCCCGGGCTCGGAGCTTTACTCTCATTTTCATCCAAAAATGAGGAAAACATTTTCAACCCTGGGATTCTCACTTCTAAAAGAGTTCATACCTCTCTTCTCCCAGAATTATCTCATCGGGGCACTAAAGCTTTCAAAGTCATTAAAATTCTTGAAAGCCCAATGGAGATTTTTCCTTGCTCTTATGGAGAGTACATCCGTGTCTTGGATGTTTCGTTTTCTCAATGCTTTTACCCCTTGAACCAGCTTAAGTATGGGGGGATAGGGTCAACTAAGACGAACCTTATACTAGGCTTCTGGATGGCAACCAGCCTTATCCTTATATTTTAGTATTTAGTAGTAGGTATAGGTCGTTATTATGTATGTATTGATAATGTTTTTGTTGTTGTGAGAGGCTCGACCTCTTTTCATTTTCCGTTGTTTTTTTTTTACGGTTGTTGTGTTTTGTTATGATCCAGGATTGCCACGGATTTTTTATGGCCTTCGTGATCGCGGTTTTGTCCTTCGATCACATAGGTGCTTCAACATCCTGCTGTTTCTTTTTGGGGGACAAATCCGATATCCCTAATCTTTTCGACTAACGTTTTTTCTTTAAGCTCACTTAATAAAACGGCGTTAGGGATTTTATAAGTAAAGACATAGAAGATCCAAGCTGGAGTACAAGTTTCAAGACCAGGAGAACTCAGAAGACATCTTCAGCTTTGGAAGCTCTTTGGAAGACTTTATTTGTGTTGTATTTGTACCTGATAGGAACATTGTAAGTAATTCCGTATGTCCGCATATTGGGGGAATATTGTTAGCCCTAAAATATGGTGACTAATCCATAATTACATTTATCATTTATAGTCATGTCGGGTTAGTTTAGCTAGTCAAGCCCGAGACTATAAATACACCCTCCATACTTCTATGGAAGGGAAGAAGTTCACATTTGGAAAGTGTGTGTGTGTGTATGTTTCTCTTTTTCTCTCTACCACACACACATACTTCCCATCTCTTTCTCTTTTCTCTCTAATAAACATGGATCAACACCTTTTCCGTTTTACCATACCTTCGAATTGTGTTATAAGGGTGAATAATGTTAACAAAAGCCCATGGCCGGCCTTGTTTGTAGTATATATACCCTCTCCATGCCTTGGAGATTGTGGTTGGTTGTTTCATTTCTCATTTCACACACATAATATTATTATCATCTATTCCATATTACTTTCTCTCTTAAAAATTTTTGGCTTAAAAACCTTAAAGTTGTCATTTTTCTTGCTCCTATAGGGTTAGTAACACTAGTTGTACAAGATTTTTTGCAAAAAACCAATCATAAATGTGTCTTTTTAAGTTTTGAAAAATTTGGTTTTGTCATAGTTATAACCGAACTAGTCGTCGTAATTGTAACCGAACGAGTTGTTTTTGTTGGAACCGAACTAGTTTGTTTGTGTTGAAACCGAACCAGTTGATTTTAGTTGGAACCGAATGAGTTGTTATTAGTTGGAACCGAACTAGTTGATTTTAGTTTGAACCGAACTAGTTTGTTTGTGTTGAAACCGAACCAGTTGATTTTAGTTGGAACCGAATGAGTTGTTATTAGTTGGAACCGAACTAGTTGATTTTAGTTTGAACCGAACTAGTTTTCTTCAGTTGGAACTGAACTAGTTTTCTTGAGTTGGAACCGAACTAGTTAACCGAACCAATTGAACCGATCTAGTTTGTTCGTGTTGGAACCGAACTAGTTAATCAAACCAGTGGAACCGAACCAGTCTTTTTGTTTGACAACCGAACTAGTTAATCGAACCAATGGAACCGAACTAGTCTTTTTGTTTGACAACCGAACTAGATAACCGAACCAGTGGAACCGAACTAGTCAGTATTTTGACAACCGAACTAGTTAATCATTTTGGCAACCAAACTAGTTAACCTTTTTTTTACAACCAAACTAGTCAACCTCCATTGAAAACCGAACTAGTCAAAACCTATCAACTCAAATTTCTAAATTATACGGTTATTTCTTTGACTTGTAAAATCCCGTGAAACATTAACTTGTTTTCTCGGCTTTGTCGAGAATTATAAAATCGTGTGTAATTTCAAGAATTACTTCAAGACTCGACAACCACATAATCAAACACGATTTATTTCTACCACCGATCAATTAATTAGTAATCTTTTTGATACCACGTTAATCAATGATGACTCTTGCTGATAAATCACTTCTCTCGGGTGGTGACAATAAACCACCGATGCTTGAAAACATTTGTATGATTCATGGAAAAGCATAATGGAACTTTATATGATGAATAGACCACATGGTAGAATGATCCTTGCTTTCGTTCAGAAAGGTCCACTCGTTTGGCCATCAATCACAGTGGATGGTGTAACAAGACTTGAAGAATATACTAAGCTTACTCCTGCAGAAGCCATTCAAGCTGATTGTAACATCAAAGCAATTAATATCATTCTCCAAGGCCTTCCAACAGAAATCTATGCTCTTGTAAGTCAACATCGTGTAGCCAAGGATCTTTGGGACAAGATTAAACTGCTCATGCAAGGAACGTTGTTAACAAAGCAAGAACGAGAGTGTAAGTTGTACGAAGAATTTGATAAGTTCACTTACAAGAAAGGAGAGTCATTACACGAGTACTACTTGAGATTCACACTGCTACTCAATGATA
>BQNB010085110.1:0-28561 GCA_026074375.1 Tanacetum coccineum
AATCTTTATAGTTGATGATTCTACCTACTTTCTGACTATTCCACCATATTCGGGCAGAGTCTTTGAGGGTATATGTGAACATATGACAGGCTAGGGGCATTAGCCATTTCTGCATATGAATAGCACCTTCGAAGAGGTGCAGGTAGTTGTCAAGGTCTCCTTTTCTGTCATAGGAACCCACATGAGAAGGCATATTTAGTCCGTTTGGCAGAGGATAATCCTCAATCCAATAGACGAATGGGGCCACGCAACCAGTAGAGTCTGCGAAAAGGCTTATAGGGCCAAGGTTCGGGTAGATAGGAGCATTTTGTAGGGGGTATACAGGTTGTGTGTAGAAGGGATATCTATTGGAGGGAGTGGCCGAAGGATACATGAAACCATTATATGCATGGATATTACTGCTCGTAGTAGTTTGTGGAGCATATCCCCTCATTCGCGTACATTAGGCAGAGGTTCACCTCCAAAGTGATGGGGGTGTGCGTATACGTAGAGTGGTTTGGAAACCTTTGCTATCTATTGGGGTTGGAGGGAGTGTGTTTTTGAATGGTCTAGCGCTGCTTGGTCTGTTGCGTGTTAGGGGGGTGTGGTGCTAGTGATCGTTGTTTCGTGATTAAAACTGGTTGTTACTGAGCTGCATTGGAGTTCGCCAGTTTACGCGTTACCTCCCTGAACATAGGGAGGGTAATTTAAAGGTTACCCCAAGGTAACTCTCATATGCGGTTGGGAGTAAGGGTGGGTACAGGTCCATTGGATGGTTGTAAAGTATTGGGTATGAAAGGTTGAGCATTATGTGAGAGATGCATACCGTTAGGGGGGGGGGGATTCCCTCCTATGTTAATTAAAGGTTGACGGCCTTCTTATATGGAGGTTAGAGATGATTGTAGAGGCTAACCATTTTCGCTCTTCCCTAAGTGAGCTGCTGAGAGTGGAGGAAGGTTTACCCTTGACTTTTGTTGTCATCTGCTCTATATTCTGAAGGCCTACTACCTTCAAAATTCCTCTCTACCCTGCCCCCATCCCTGTTTAGGGCATCTTCGAATTTGACTACCCTTTCTCTTTGTCTTTAAGCTCTCGGAGACCCTGTACGGAGAACTAGAGTAGTCTTCCTAATGCGTACAGGTCTTGGTTCCACTTCCCTCTCTTCATCATACTCCTCACTGAAGTATTCCAATTAAGTGCGGAGGTCTTTGTTACGTATATGCTTTTGTATTTCCCTTAAGAGGGATTCAAGGACCTCATAATTAGCCTCAATGAAAGCAGAGCTAATCATGGTGTCAGGATTAGCTGAGGTGGAAGCACGATAGGTAAGTGGAGTGTTTTCAGGAGTTGTGGCGGTAAATGTGGAGACAGATTTGGGAGTTAATTCATTTGCATTAGGACTGGGTATGGGGTATAATGTTAAACAAAACCCGATGGTGGTGTCATTTCTCTCTCGCTTGTCATGCTGAAAAAGTAGTTTAAGTGGTTTGATGGGTATTGACTCGGTTTAAACGTGGCTAATTGTTGCAGGTCCCATGGATGGCGCCACTGATTGTGCAAATATGGACACGATCAGGCTTCGATAGGGATTGAAGAGTTCTAGGGGTGAATACTAGATTACCAAGTCTCGAATAACCTATGACAACACAAATAGAAATACTACATTAAATGAAGCGTAGGGGTGTCCCTACTAATCACCTTTAGCGTAAGAGTAAGTATGTGCTTTTGGGAGTAATAAGTATGTATGTAGTAAGTAAGTGTGTGTTAAGAGCGTAAAACATACATGAGGACCTTGCATATGTAATGGAATAGGCTGGAACAAGGCTCTACACATTAACCGATGATCATGGGGGTGTCCCACGATTTAAGGGGTGATTTCAAGGATAATGTACCACGATCTCTACCTTGGTGGGAAAGCTTTGGTAGAGAGGGAGAACGTGGGTTTAGACTTGACTAAGTCTAACCTCTACCCTAGTTTCATCGAAGACCTCACCGCAAAGGGTATGGGTCTTCACGTGGCGGATTCCCATACTAGTAATCATCACGAAGATGATTTTACACCACTAGAAACTATTCGAAGGTTCCTAGGTATATTTGGGAGTAGATCCCTTTCGAGCTCGAAGGGGAGGCCTTTGAGCCGGAGGGGAGGGTACGTCATTAGGAATATCTTAAAGTCTTGGAATGCCGCTTGAGCTTAGTAAGTCCATTCGAATACTTTGTTCTTGTTTCACTCGTCCAAGACCTTGAAGAATGGTAGATGTTTTTTTATGCCCGTGATAGAAAGGTCTGAGAGCTGCGAGTTTCCCATTAAAGCTTTGTACTTTTTTCAAGTTCTTGGGAAGTTTCATATCTATGACCACCTGGATCTTCTTAGGGTTTGCACTGATCCCTATGGCGTTGATGATGTGTCCCAAGAATTAACCTTCTTCTACCCTAAACATACATTTGGTTGGGTTCAGCTTCATGTTGATTCGTTTACGGTTCTAAAATATTTCAATGATGTCATGAATTAGGTATCCTCTGTTTTTCTCTTGATGACCATATCATTGACATATGCTTTGAGGTTGACACTGATTTGAGCTATGAACTCCTTGTCTATCAGTGCCTAATAGGTTACGCTAGCATTTTTGAGTCCGAAGGGCATTTTGGTATAACAAAATAAGCCTTGGCTAGTGTAGAATGTTGTCTTCTCTTCGTCAGATTTCATCATCAAGATTTGGTGGTACCCCTTGTATGCGTCAAGAAAGCACTTGTATTTGAAATCAACTAGGTATTCTACTTTCCAGTCGATTGGAGGCAATGGGTAGTTGTTCTTTGGGCATGCCTTGTTTAGGCCAGTGAATTAGACACACATACGCCATGTACCTTTTTTTCTTGACCATGACGGGCAGTGGCTGAGACAGAAAATCAAGTTGTGAGGGGAAAAAATCAAATACCTTCCTAAGCTAAACAAAAATTAGCAAGTGTGAAGCTATAGATAAATGTTTTTTTGAGAAGAAACAACAAAAAACAAACAGTTAATTTAAAGATAAAAATGAAAAACTGATTCGTAGTAAATTCATACCTTTTTATATAAATATATAAATATAAATAAATATAAATATATAACAAGGATCAAAATCCACAAAACCAATGAAACCGGAAGTAGTATATGATGTTCCCGGGTCGTAGTCCCAACGAGGAATGAATTGGAAAGTCGAGAGTCGGTTTGATATTTGATGTTTGAATAAAAAAAAAAGATTTGGATTTGGTTTTTCTAATTAAAATGCAAAAACGATTAACGAAATCCTAAAAACGAAAGCTAAAATGATTTAAACCTAAAACGTAGACGGGAAAGTAAAAACGCGAGTTAAAGAAAACTAAATTATCAAAAATTAAGACCTAAAATGATTTTTTTAAGTTTTTCTATTCTAAAATAACTAATTAAAAGATATTTTAAAGAAGAATCGTATAAACAGAATGTTCAATAAAAAAGTTGAAAAACGAAGAAAACGAAAACCGGGAACGAAACCCGTTCTTTAAAAGATGAAATTTTGCAAAAATGACCCTACGAAAGTTTTTCTATTTTTCCTAGATGCAAAATGATAAAATAAAATTTTCTAAAAAAGAATTATATTTTTTTGATTTTTATGTAATTTTTAATAATTAAAAAACAGTTTTAAAGAAAATAAATGATTAAAAATAGAAAACAAAATGGGAAAAATCTCAAAAAATACAGAAAAACAGCTTGAAAGGAGCTCAATCTAAGAAAAATAAGTTGGGGTTCCCAACTTATTGGAATAAGCTGGGAAAAAGCAAAAACGGCTTAAAGGCTAATGGGCTAAAAAGGCCTTATATGAATAATTGTTGCAACTTATGTTGGATGAGATAATGTAGCACGTTGGTTATGAGGGTGTGTGTTAGGGACGTGGGTATAAAGGGGGAGGTCCAGGGTTCGAGCCTGGGCCTCTCTCTTTTTATAGAAACTTTTTTTTTCTTTTTAAAAAAAAAACTTAAAAAGCACACAAAAATAAGCTATATTAAAAAAGAAAACTTTTTTGAAAATTGGAAAATAAGCTGGAAAAAGCACAAACAGCTAGCAGACTTAACTAATTTAACTAAGCATATATAAGCTAAATATGTTAAGCTACTAGGAAAAATAAGCTAAGGCTAAGCTAAATAAGCAAAAACATAAGGCCTACTACTCCTAATAAGCATGAATAAACATAAATAAGCTAATTAGAACAGACAGAAAGCTTAAAAAGGCAAAATAAGCTATAAGTTAATATAGTAGACTACAAGGCAGAAAGGGCAATTTGGTGCTTATTTCTAAGCACTCAAATGGGTTCCAAAGAGCTTAAGCTTTATACAAGCTTAAAGCTCAGCTTGTGAAGTTTCTAAAAATGGTTTTGAAAAGGAATTTGATGTTGAAATAAGCCCTCAAAAGAGCTTATGAATGTGGTTGTTTACACCAGGGGACTATTTTGAGCTTTAAAGGGACAAAAAGTAAGCTCAAAAATAAGTTATCAAATAAGCTTGAAAAGCAAATTAGAGTTAAAACAGATGGAGATTGACTCCAAAGGAGCTTATGCTCAAAATTTCAATAGCTAAAAACAATTTTGAACATCTGATAAAAGGATTAGAAAATGAGGCAGTTTAAGACACTAAAAATTGATTAAAAAAATGACAGATTTGTGAAAATTAACAAGGGCTAACCAAAAGGGACTAAACCTACTCTATTAGACACTCAAAAGTGACTCAAAAACAAGGTTCAAAAATAGGTTTTTAAAGCTTGATCAAATTAGCTGTGTTACCACAGTTTTGACCCAACAATTTTCAAAAACACTTAGGAAAACTTAAGTTATAACTAAAAGACTCAAAAACTTTTTTGAAAATGACTAAAAACATCTAAAAGAAGCTTGCCAAAGATGGCCAAGGTGACCCAAGGGGTATTAACCCAATTTGACCCACTTTGGGGTGTTATGCCAAACACCCCTTTAACCTTTTTAAAGGCACTTTTTAAACTGATTTGTAAAGGTTTAAGGCAAGGTTTCTGAAAAACAGATTATAAGCATGCAAAGTTAAGCATAAATAGTCAAAAAGAAGCAATCAATAAGCACTAGAAAAGTCAGAATAAGCAAATAACAGTTAAGGACAAGTAAAGACAGTTTATCATTAAAAAAGCACAAAATCAATAAGAAAACACACATAAGCATAAGACAACTAAAATAAGCAACATAGATCAGAGATAAGCAAATGAATAGTTAATAAGCAATGAAACAGTGAAAATGAGCAAAAATGAAAAATAGAAAAAACTTACAAAGGGTCCAATGAAATTTGATGTAGACCTAACTCTAACCTATCAACCCCTAGGTCCAAGCTATCTGAATCAGCATCAAACCAAATCCAACCCTTAATAATCCTTGCTCCTTGTTGCTTTCTTCTTTTTTTTATTTTATATTTTGGGATTTTTTTGAATTTTTTAAGTTTTTTTGACAGAAATGAAAGATAATGGCTTATATAAGCTCTTAATGCCTTAACAGCTTATATAAGAGCAAATAAAACAGTTTAGGACAATATTTAAATGACAAAAACTTAAATGACAAATATTTAAAGAAATTAAGTAAATTGCATAAATTTAAATGACAAAAAATTTAAAGACAGTAAATTAAAAGACAGTATATTAAAAGTGGACCAATTTTTAGTTTACAAGTGTTTACTTTTCAAAAATTCGACCCGGAAAAATGAAAATACAAAAGCATACTTATACTAAGTCTTGTGTCTCTTTGGCTGTGTTTCTTCATAGAGACAATTCCAGGCATGTGCTTGTTGTGTGAGAGAGATGCCCAATCAATCTTGGCCCTTCATGTTTGCTTGGAGCCCAATCTCTAATCTCAACCCTTCATTTGTTGTTGTTTTCTTCGAACCAATGGTTGGCTTAGGGATTGCCAGCTTGTCAACAGCCCATGTGGGGGTGGGTAAGGGTGGTGTGAAAAGCTTTGGATGGTAGTAGGACCTGTGCCCAAGGTAATGAGAGGGACATGGGTGAAGATTTTTGGCGGGTAAAATTAAAAAGGGTGCACAGGGTGAAAGTTGATGGTTGGCAAAAAGACCCTTAATCTTTAAGTGTTTTTATAAAAATGGTAAGTCCAAGTGGTGTAATGTTTGAAGATAGGCAGAATTGGTCCCGTCATTCTTTTGTTATAAGAAGAATTACATGCTGGGTTCTTGTGGTTGAATTGAAATAAAGAGTTGGCATATAAGGCCCCTCTGTTTTATATATTAGTATTACACTGGGAGTCCTTGTGGTGATTAAAAGGTTTTGAGGGTTGAGCATTGTCTTTTGGTGGCCCGTGATATGATCAACAAGTGATTTGCCAAGGTTTGGCTAATTGGGAAATGAAAGTGATTTGGGCCATATTTATTTAAAGTGTGCTTTACATCTTCCTAATCAATCCTACTGTGCTTATCTGGCCCATTAGATTTGGTTTGGGTGGGCCCAATTAAGTATTCTTCTTTTCAGCAATACTCTTTTTTGACTGTTGACTTTTCGATGTTGACTTTGACTTTTGTTGACTTTGGCTTCGATTTGACTTTGTCTTTTCATGTTTTTCTATTCCGTGCTCGATTTTGTCTGTTTTTGCTTGATTTTTCGTCCTTTTGTCGGATATCCGTTTCCTGCACAAGATAAGTGAAAACATACAAATACAAAGTATTTTTGGTACGTTTTTGGTCATTTAAGTCCGGTTTTAATGGAAAGTGGTATGTGTAATTAAGCACATACTAAAATCCCCCATACTAAACTATTGCGTGTCCTCACGCAATGTTACAAGTAAGCACTTAGAAAACTAAGAATCTCGATCCCCCTCGACTAATAACCTCGAAAAGTAGCTAAGTGTTCATCAAGGGAAATTAAAGAAATCAATAGCTTTGAAAAGCCCCGTCTTTACCATTTTTTAAATATTTACTCTTATTCCTACACATATTTTTGTATTTTTCATTTTAAGCAACTAACTAACTTATTTGACTTTCGTTATTTTATAACTTTTAGGGATCATAGAACAAGATGCATTTCGATCCGAGAATGCCCCGAAAAGGATAAATTCATCGTCTCCGACTTTTCACTTATACCAAACCAAGCTTAAAACGAAATCAAAGTTAAACATAAGTTAAGATGCTAACACTACTCATATTTGCAACTTGTGACTTTTCACTCCCGACAATTATTATATCTTAGGTGTATGTGCTATTTTGAATTTCAACTTTGGATCAATGTTTTGCAAAATTTTATGCTTCACGTTCCACCCGAGAATAATGAGTTTGAAGGCGAGATCATCCCATGTAGCAATTTTCGTCTCGGCACATCCCAACCTTGCGGTTAAGTGACCAGGCTTTTGACACCCCACAGAGACTAGTATCGGGACTCACGGACCTTAGGTTTCAAAGACTCTCAGATTTTCCGTATACACATAGCTTATAAAATAGAATAGTCAAAGTTCAAAAGCATATTTAAATTTAACAAAAAGAAATTTATTTATTAATTCACACTTAATATTAAACACTTACGTTTATTAATTCACACTTAATATTTAACCATAACATTGATGCAATTGTAACCCTTGACTTTTTAGAAGGCTGCAACATCGGTTGTGAGCCGGCAAGATGCAACAAACTTTTATCAGTCTCGGATTTTTATTCTTACTATGGGCTTTCTTTAGAATGCTGTAACATCGGTTGTGAGCCGGCAAGATACAACAAACTTTTATCAGCCCATAGTTTATATTACTTATCATTTTTTTTTCTTTTTTTTGATCATATAGAGAAGACTTCTTTTTGAAAAATTCAAGTATAAATTTGAACTAAGGCTAAAAGTTTTGCTATATACTACATAAAAATTATTGATTTAAGTTTAATCTCCAAAAAAGCACTATAATATCAGGTTAAGAGCTTATGGGAGAAAAAGCCACAAATTACATACATGAGCTCTTAAGATTTCCAAATAATCCTTGTTTAGCATCCCACTCATAATTAACACTATCATTTTTCGTTCTTCGTGAATATTCGCGAATGCTTAGTCTAAAAGTTAAGGAACAAGCTAGAGCTCAACACGCTCGATCGAGTCAAAATTTATTCTTATTCTACCCAGCGGGAAAGTCAAAATTGTGACAAAACACTTATTTTATTTTTGAAAATTTTTAAATTTTTTCTTTTCTTTTTTTTTTTGAAATTTTGGTCGTAAAAACGGGATTACGTGAAAACAACGGTTGCAGGCATAATCAAATCGAAGATCCCCCCATACTAAGACTAAACATTGTCCTCAATGTTTTACGAAGGGTTTCTACGTAAATCCTAAGTCGTTTATTAGGTATGCTTACAGATAAACGTTAGTCGATAAGATTTGGATATCGGGATTCCCAAAATGAAGCTGAGGATTTGAAGCTCTTGTGATCAAAGGACAAAAACCATGAGCACGAGAGACTTTAAAAAGCTGGGAATTCCTGGACAGTACAACACAAGATACAAAACACGGAAAAGGAAAAAGCGAGCCTCCTCACAACAACAAAACACTTATTCATTACTACTAAGCTAACATACTACTACTACGGATAAACTAAGGTAAGCATGGGGTGCCTCCCACGAAGCGCTTGTTTTAGGTCACTTAGCTTGACCTAATCCCCCATACTTGAGCTTGTCAAGGGGGATAGAAGTAGAGACATAGAACATCCAAGGAACAGATGTTCTCTTGGTAAGAGCAAGGAAAAATCTCCATCGGGCTTTCAAGAATTTTGGTGACTTTGAAAGCTTTAGTGCCCCGATGAGATAGTTCCAGGAGAAGAGAGGCATGAACTCTTTTAGAAGTTAGAATCCCGAGGTTGTAGACTTTTTCCTCATTTTTGGATGAGAGTAAATCTCCTAGCCCGGGAACTTCTTTGTGGAAAGGAAGTTCATAACGAGGAAGAGGAGGATTAAAATCCTCAAGAATTAAAGACGCATTAGTGGTATTCTTTACATTCTTATCCGGTGTTGCAAAGTTGGTGACTTCAAAGAGGTTCTCATGAATGAGTATGCCCGGATTAAATACCTTGTCCTTATTGTTGGTTAAAGACAAAGCCTCAACCTCGGAAAAATCCTCATAGAACACCGAGTCACACTCGGGAAAAGGAAGGAAATCACTTGATTCAGGAAGATCAAGTTCATCAATCAAGATTTTAGAATCTTTGATTTTCTCTTCCTTGAAGCCAAATGGATCATCATAAGTATCATCATTAACGGTCTCATGATCAAAAAGGTCATCATCATAATCATCCCATAATGGTGGGTATGAGTAATCAAGAGCATGTTCATCGGTGAACATCTTAGAAATGGTATCATCAAGATTGTCATCAAGAGAATTTTCATCAACCGAATCTTTAAGAATAGAATCCATATCCTTGATAGGATCATGGTTAAGCAAATACTTTAATTTTAGAAGATTGGATTCGGCATCAAAGGGAAGATCATCATTTCCTGGTGGAAATGTGATATGAGCGAGTTCATCGGCGAACTCCTCAAGAAAATAGTCGCTAGTCTCATAAAAGTGGAGACTATGTGAAGAAGAGGTGGTACGGCCACTTAAAGAATTATGAAAAGGAGGGAGAAGAGATAAATGATTACTATTTCCTGGTGGAAATGAATCACTTGCGAGATAAGCTTTGAATTCTTATCAAATTAACTCACTTTCTTTGAGGGAAATAAGTATGGGGGAAGAAGAAGACTTGGTCTCGAGTTCCGAAATTGGAGTGGGATTGCCACTTGATTGATTATCATGATACGGAGGGAGATTTTTGGTTTTATCAAGATTTAGCAAGTTCTCAATAATGTCCACCTCCAGATCAAAGATATCTTCATTAACTTCCGGTAATGTTAAATTGGTATGAGAAGAGACAAGAGAAGAGGGATTGCCACTTGGATGATTTGTTGCAAACAAATCTTTATGAATTTCCTCATGTGAAACATTGTAGACATCCATCATGTTGATTGATTCTTGATGAGGGTCGTTTAAATAGCTTGAAGTGTCATTTCTCATGTTCAAGATTATTCTTTCATTACCGTTACGGAGAATCATTTCTTCCCCATGAACGTCAATCAAAGCACGAGCGGTTCGTAAGAATGGTCTTCCCAAAATGAGGGGGACACGCGGATCGCTCTCATAATCAACAATGACAAAATCAGTGGGGAATGTGAACTTTCCAACTGGAACAAAGACATCTCTTGCAATTCCTTTCGGAGTGCAAATATCACGGTTAGCAAGTTCAAGAGTCATTTGGGTGGGAATAAGCTTGGGTAATCCTAACTCTTTCCATACTGAGAGTGGCATCAAGTTGATGCTAGCACCTAGATCGGCTAGGGCTTTGCACTTGAGCTCATTAAAATCACACGGAATGAGAAATCTCCCAGGGTCACCTAGCTTTTCGGGAAGCTTCTTTAGGATAACCGCTGAGCAATTTTCACTCACGGGTGTGTTTGCCAATTCTATAAGCTTCTCCTTGTTGGAAAGGAGAGACTTAAGCATCTTTTGATATTTTGGGATTAAAATCAATGCATCGGCAAGAGTGATATTGATATGAAGTTGTTTAAACATTTGCCAAAACTTGTGTATTTGGACTTCATCTTTTTATTTTTACTTTTCTTGATTCATTCTTGACGGATAAGGGATATTCGGGTGACGAGGATCCCTTTTATGAATCATAAAATTTCTTTGTTTTGGATGTTTAGCTTGTTGGACGGAAGGAGGTGGGACCTTGATGGTAAACTCGGAGTTATCCTGGTCTTTTAAAATCTCCTCTTCACGTTCATCCTCTTCCAGATTAATGAATGGAGGAGGCATGGGAACGATAGGTCTATCAAGAGCAAGACCACTTCGAGTGGTAATGGCTTTCAATTTACCTTTTGGGTTAGCAATGGTGTTGCTCAGGAGAGATCCCGTACCCGAGGAAGAAGCGGTATTCATTTTGATAAAGTTACCTAGCATACTTTCTATCCTTTGATTCGAAGTAGCCAAGTTGTTCATTTGAGTTTGCATTGAATTGATCTTGTTTTCATTAACCCTGATGTAGTTTGTTAATTCTTGCGGTAAAGCAACCGGAGGTTGGGTATTAGGGGCTTGATAATTTTGAACCTGATTCTGATTATGATTAGCACCCTGGAAAAACTGATTTCTACCCTGATTGTTACTTTGGTTGTTTCCTTGATTCCGGTTTTGGTAAGGCTGAACCTGGTTGTTTTGATTTTGATTGCTTCGGTTTTGATTTTGATTCACATTAAACCCTGGTGGTCCGAGATAATTGTCCGAACGATAGCTAAGTAGATTGCGGTTACCTTGAGGTTGGTAGGAATTACCACCTTGATTGTAGGCTCCCACAGCATATACGTTCTGAGTTTGGCCAACGGTGGCTGGACAATCATTGTAAGAATGAGGACCACCACAAGTCTCGCAACTCGGTGTTACGACATTAACTTGTTGGTTTGTTTGAAGCATTTTCGTTAAGTTCCTATTCATTTCTTCCATTTGAAGCTTAAGGGCCGCTATTTCCGGATTAAAAGAAGTGATAGAACTTGATGACTCATTCCGTTGAGCGGAAGTATCCCAATCATTGTGATGGGCGGTCATATTTTCGATGAGATCATAGCACTCTTCGGGGCGCCTTTTCATAAAGGTCCCGCCGGCAGCCGCATTGATGGTATCACGATGCCTTAATGTTAGCCCGTTATAGAAGGTATCTATTTGAGTCACGGGTAACATGTTGTGGTTAGGACATCGATCAATTGAAAGCTTATAACGTTCCCAAGCTTCGAATAACGACTCATCGGGTCTTTGATGGAAATTCGTAATATCATTTCTCAACTTGGTCACCATAGAGGGTGGGAAGTATTTTTCGAGAAATATTTTTGTCATTTGGTCAAAAGAGTTGATAGAATTCCTTGGCAAACGATCAAACCATTCGGCGGCATGATCTTGCAAGGAGTAAGGGAAGAGATGTAGACGAAGGGCGTCATCGGAGACCCCATTCACTTTCATGCTTTGGGTGACATGCAAAAATTTGTCGAGATGCTTGTTGGCATCATCACCCGGTCCGCGAAATGGACATGAATTTTGAACTTGTTGAAACATGTCATTCTTAAGTCCAAAAGTCGTTGCTTGAATTGCAATCAGAGCAATTGGTCCACCTCGACCATCCAAAGACGGTTGGCACAACTTCTCCATAGTCCGGAGGTCGGGAACTGGTTGAACATTTTCACCCGCGGGAGGTGGTCCGGCACCACCTGCTCCATTAGCGGTCATGTTAACTACGGGAGGATTATCAATAGGTTCTTCAAGATTAAAAAGTTTAACAACTACCGGTGGGGCTTGTTGTTGAGGACGGTTTTGATTACGAGATTGAGAACGAGTGCGCATGCACTTAAAATATAAGTATCATAAAATTTACACTAATTTTTTTTGTTTTTCAACAATTTTTCACAATATATTTTAATAACGACAACGGATAAACCAAACTTAAACCGAATAATCAAATAAGCCCCGTCTCGGTAGCTCTTTAAAAGAATTAACTTTTAAAGGTGAGCCGTACGTCGCTAGTGACACAAAAGGTAAGTTTTAAATCTTTGGTTTGGGAACTTATTAATGATAATACTTCAATTGAAAGTATTATATGTTGGTATTCTTTTACCAACTTGATGATTTTTATTGATAATTAAGGACAATTTTTATTTTTATTTTATTTTTGATTTTTCTTGATTTTGTTTTGTTTTTATATATATAATTATACTAATACTAATAAAAGAAAATGAAAAACATTTTTGTATTTTTGTATTTTTATAAAGAAAATAACATCCCACAAGGAAGGATCTTCAAAGCACTAATTGTCAAACTTCGAAACGACAAACGCTTTCACTCCTCCCCGGCAGCGGCGCCAAAAATTGATTTTTGTTTTAGATTCAACCCTTTATATATATATATATATATATATATATATATATATATATATCTCTATATATATCTATCTATATATATATATATATAAATTTATCAATATCTAATACAGGATCAAAACCAAACAAAATCAATGAAACCGGAAGAAGTCTAAGAAGTTCCCGGGGTCGTTTATCCCCAACCGAGGAGTGAATTGAAAGTCGAGAGTCGGTATATTGATAATTTGATTTTGAATGAAAAGATTTAGGATTTGGATTTTTTAAATCTACTGGGAAAAATATTGCAATTTACTCTAAAAATGAAAAAGGCAAAACAACAAAATAAGCTAAATACAATAACGGGAATCGAAAAATGTTGACGTAAAAAATCCTAAATTACAAAAAATACCTAAAAATGATTTTTTTCACTTTTAATAGACTCTGATTAATTAAAAAGTAATTAACGAGAAACTCGAACAAGCCACGGAATTTAATGAGCTTTAAAACACAAAAATCGTGAACGGGAATAAATCCCGTTATTTAAAAAACAAAATTTTGTAAAAATAACCCTACAAAAGCAAAATTAATTTTTCTAGAAGGAAAATGATAAAAGAAAATTTTGAAAAAAAAGAATTATATTTTTTGACTTTTTTATAAATTTTTTATGAATTAAAAACGAATTTAAAGAAATTAAATGATAAAAAATACTAAACTATTTTTGAAAATTCTAAAAAAAATATGGAAAATAGTTTAAGGGGTTAATAGACAAAGAAGTTACTATACTTTTCAAAAAAGTTCGCCTAAGTTACTCAACTTTCATTTTGTTCACTTAGGTTACTGAACTTTTGATAAACATACACCCCCATAATTTCAATGTTAATCCGAGCAACCTGGACGTATATTTTTAGGTAAGTTAAGTAACATAAATGTCATGTTTTTACAAGTTCAATGATGTTTTGCGTATATTTTTGCAAAGTTGAGTAACCTCAAATGTCATGTTTCATAAGTTTAGTAACCTAAATGAACAAAATGAAAGTTTAGTAACTTAGGCGAACTTTTTGGGAAAGTATAGTAACTTCTTTGTATAATAAACCCATAGTTTAAGCTACGGCTATCAAAAAAATTAAAAATGGACAACACCACTTAATGATATAGCCGAGAAAAAGCAAAAAGAGCTTATAGGCTTATTGGGCTAAAAAGCCTATATAAATTAAATTGTGCACACTCTAACCGGATGAGCTATTGTAGCAAAATGGTTAGTGTGTGTTTGTGGTGTGTCGTGTGTGCAAAAGTGGGGAAGTCTGGGGTTCGAGCCTGGCCTCTCTCATTTTATAAAACATTTTTTTTCTTTTATTTTTACCCTTATAAAAACTCTCAAAAATAAAGAAGTTTAAACAAAGACAACTATTTTAGAAAAACTTAAAATAAGCCGTGGAAATAAGCACAAAAGTGGCAGATTAACATTTTTTATACTAAATCCTAAGGAAAACCAAACTATTAAGCAAATAAATTAAAAATAAGCAAAGTAAAATGGAAGGTAGGCTAAAACAGATAAGCAAATATACCTAATAAGCTAATATAACAAAAATAAGCAACTAGGATAAGCTAGAACAGGCAGAAAAGCTAAAAATTAGCAAATAAGCAACAAGGCAAAAATTGAATATAAACAGCCACAGGGGCACTCTTTGGGCTTAATTTTTAAGCCCTTAGAGGTAACCTTATGGCTTAAGCTTATACTAGCTTAAGGTATGGCCTAGTGGCTTTAAGAAACTGCAAAGTACACACGGTTTGAAATGCAAATAAGTTGGATAAAAAGGCTATGAAATCTGCTGTTTACACCAGGGCAATCTTTTTGAAAAGACAAAGGGCATAAGCAGGCTTTGAAATAAAGGGCCCCCCTAAAAAAATAAAAAGAAATAAGCTAAAAATTAAAATACAGTTAAAAACAAATGGAGATTAGTCCCAAGAGAGCTTATGCTTAAAAACTTAAATGCTAAAAACAATTTTAAGACACTAAAAATTAAAAATGACAGATTTAGACTAAAAGCACACTTGGAGACAACTTTGACAGTTTTGATATGAAACTAGAAATCTAAAAGGACACTTTGCTTGTGCATTTTGGTCATTTTCTGTTGAGATTCAGGTCTCGGTTAAAACTAAAAAGTTGTCCGAAACGTCGTTTCGCATAAAATCTATTTAGAACTCGAGTCGTGAAAATGTGATATAAAGGGTCGTTTTGGACGGGTCAGATCTAGAAAATAAATATAGTATATAAAGGACTAACGATGCAATAATAAAATAACGATCGTTAGAAATGTAACCGAAAAACCTGTTAATTGCCTAACGTTGCAACAAAAACAAAGATCGATACCTTAAATTGAGAAAAAAAAAGATGAGTACCTATAATTGACATTGAGCCTAAGATGGGTACCTTTTTATGCAATTTGCCTTTAAAATAAATTGTTTAGATTAATTCGCGTCAATTTCGAGTCATATGATTGTAATGATTAATTCCAGATTTTTATGCAGTGCTTTCTTCAGATTTAACTATTAAAATTGCGTGCAGGAAATTTCTCATTAAAAACGAAGAAGAAATTTTCACAGACACTGGAGACGGCGTCGGGATTAACACCTGACGGCGTCGCGTCTCCAAGAATGTAAAAATTCGAATTTTTTCAAGTATTTCTGAAAAATAAAATGTGCAATATTTAAAATTTGTAATTCTTTTGTAAACCTGCATAAACCTATGATTACATCATTACTCTCATCATATCTTTTCTGTTTTCTTAGAGTCAAAACCCTAAACTCTCATTGTATTTATATTTGTCCCGCCGATTTTATGCTTGGTGTAGTTGTCTTTGTCATTTATTATAGGTTATATATGACGAGAAAAAGCTTGGAAGTTCTTAGGAAGTTTCATTGGATGATTCTTGGAGGACGATTTAACCAGTTATTGCATGTTTCTTCTCCATTATTAAGCAAACCAGATGAGTACTAGTTTCTTTTCTTGTTTTCTTTTCCATTTATTTGTTTTTACGAGTACTTCTATAGAACATTGGGGACAATGTTCAACTTAAGTGTAGGGGGAAAATAAGCCTTAGAAACTATTCATTCAATTGCCATTTGCTTGTTCCTTAAAATGATGGGTAATATATTGAAACATAGCATAAAAAGGTAATTTTGACCTAAATTTATTTTTTTATGACACATACCGACGAAAACCAAGTATTAATAGCGTCTCATGGATAAGAATGTGTATGACTGGCACAAAAACCCTCAAAATTCCACCCTAAAAATGTGAGGTTCGCCTTTAGATCTATAAGAATTCGGGTATCCATTATTGATACCCAAGATAGTTTATACCTTTAGCTTGTTCGAGTTAAGGTACGAATGCAGACACATGTGTCTATTCCGTCGTTACGGATGTGTATGTATGATCTAGGTCGCCTTTTCTGGAACATTGGTATCGATATTAAATTATATGAGTGTACCGGTAGTATATTAAATTCTAGAACTTGTTTTTGTGATGCATCCCGATACCGCATAGTAAGTATTAGGATTTTTTAGATAAGAGGCACTAGGATTAACCCATGTTTTAAACCTCTAATTGTTATGATGGTCACACCGATCATATAACTATCCCACACCCTTGCCATACACTTATTTTTAGTGCAGGATACCCCTAGTATAACCCTCTGAGCCTGTCCTTTTTCACGGTTCTCGTAATTTTCTGGTTAAGCCGGACTATTAATGAAGAGCATTGTTAACCCATAACCAATCGTTACACCCAAATCGCCTTAGCCTACCTTGTATGTACTCACTTTTAGTACATTATTGTTTTAACCCAAGTTAATTATTTGAGTACACGGCTGCTAAGTCCTTATCCTTGTAAATACAGTTTTGGGACGATTAGGATTCATAGTAGTATTCATCTTATGAAGAATTGGGGAATAAGTAATTTATTAACCCCAATAGAGCTCAATAAGCTCCATGTTATGTTGATCCACCTCAATTCGGGTCATAGAATAGTTTGCTTATAAAGTTATGTAAAAGTTCAAGTGTAGGGGTGCATCTATAAGCCCTAAGTGATGTATTATATTATTCAAAAAAAAGAGAAAAAGAAAAAAAAATAGAAAAATAGAAAAGAAAAAGAAAAAGATTGATGTAGAGTTGTGTAGAGTTTGTATATCTTTGTCTGAGTTCTTGGCTTAGCAACCAAACCAATGTGTATTCGTATAAATAATTAGCTAACCTTTCCACTCCAAATTCACTCAAAAGTCACCACCCAAATGTATCACATCCGTTTCCGTTTCTGTCAATGTTATCTTACACCTATACCCCACAACCCTTTAAAAGACCTCTTGGATAGTAATGAATAATGCTTGCGCCTAGCGGTGGAGGTTTGATCCTTTACCAAGCCTATGGTAATTTATATGCTATGATAGGTAATGAGTGTTGATTTTCCGTTTCCATATTATGTTATAATTTATTATACACCCGAGTGAAAGAGAGAATCCCAAACACTTATGTGAGGTGCTAGTATATACTTTCTGTGCTTTTAATTACGAGGTCTAGAAGGTTGTGTTGTAAAATGCTTTTAAAGAGTAGATTAAATAACCATAATATTGTTATTGTCTATGTAGAAAAGCCCATTTGCTTGAGGACAAGCAAATCCCAAGTGCAGGGGTATTTGATGAGGTGTCATTTTATACACTATTTAGGGGTCATTTAACCCCCTAAATCATGCAAATATGCTCAGATTACGTGCTTAATCATTTTTTTTCTAGTTTTTAGCACTTGTGTGGCTTTTGGAGGAAATACACGTGACTTGGGCTCATTTGGAGAAGAAACGGACAAGATTACGGACCTACACCAAATCTCTAAATAACTTGAAGATTTATGCAAACAGTGGCTGGAGACGGCGTCGCAGGCATAAAGTGACGCCTTCGTGATCTATATAGTGACAGCGTTAGGAATATCGCGACGGCGTCAGGACGTGGCCGACTTAAAGAGGCTCTAGAATCATCTACGTGGCGACGACGTCAGGATTACAAAGCGACGTCGTCGCGTCGACATCTCCATAAATATAAATCCGTTTTTAGGGTTTTAGTGTGTAACTTTGGGATAATATTGTATAAACCTAGGGAGACGAACCCTAGTCATTTTACGAGCTTTATAGGTCGTTTTTAGGGCCTCAAAACCCTATTGTACTACCTTGGATCCATGTTTTAATCAAGTAAGGTTATTTATCATTAATCATTCAATACGTCTATGTGTTGTTTGATTAATTTATCTTCTTGCTTTCTTTATAACATGCGAGGCTAAACCCTCCTTTGTATTTTTCCATAAAAAAACATTAGTTTAGTAGTAGTTTACTTTAGTTTCTCTCAACAAAAATGTTTAGCTTATTAGTTTTCTTCTTTTTAACTTATTTGTAATTTTTTTAGCTTATTGTAAGAAACTCTTTAGCTTATTAATGAAAGTGTTTTGAAAGTGTTGGATCTCCTTTTAGCTTATTATTTTTGCTTAAAAATCCTCTTTTCTTTTTAAAATCTTTAAGTGCTTATTTCTGTTTTGCTTATTTATTTTCTAAGCTTATTCCTACCTTAAAAGGGTGCGATGAGTCCATGTACTCGGCTTATTCATTAAGCCCTTGTCATCCTTTGGTTCGAATAGCTTATTCTTGGTTTTAAGTTGTTGTTGGTTTCGATTTGCTTATTTTTTTATTTCTTTCTCTTTGGTTCGATTCGAATATGATTAAGGTGTAACGAGTCACTTCTATACTCAGCTTATTTAATAAGCTTTGTCACCTTATTATTTTCGAGAGCTTATTTGTTGGTTTAAAGGTTTTAGAAAACTTATTTCTTCAAAATAGTGTTTCGATTTTCTTATTTTCCTTTTAATAAATTTTGGTTTACTATCTTTCCTAATAGCTTATTCGTCTTAAAAGCTTATTCGATATTCTAAATAAGGGAGCAATGAACTTGGTTGAAGGTTCGGCCTATTCATAAGCCTTCGACTCCTTTTCTTTTTCGACAAGCTTTTAGACCTATTAGCTTATTCTAGTTTTTGTGTCAAAGTCTTAATCTAGTTTCAATACATAGATTCAAAGGTAGCTTAATCTAGTGCTTAATCGATGCTTGTTTTAGATAAGATGTTGTGTGCTAGCTTGTCGATTATTTTTGGCTTATTAAGTTCTATTTTAGCTTATTGTAGTTATAGGACTAGCTTAAAAGTTGTAAAACTTGTTACACATTACTAAACCATTCTCGTCCCTTATTTGTAGTCTAAACCCCAAATTGGAAATTTAATATTAGGCCTGCGTTTGGTTAGTAGAACTCGTTTGGACCTTGGTTGGTTTTTAGACTTCTTATTTGGGCCTGCGTTTGGTTTGAGTTAATTGTTTGGGCCTGCGAACATTGTTAAGTAGAATTTGAAATTTGCCAAATTGATATAACTGTGTAACATAACAATTTGTGCTCAAAAACTTATTTGAATATAATGGTGTATATATAAAATAATATATAACTAAATATCAAATAAGTAATAGTATAGAAAGTATCCCGTATAGATATGAAAATTTACTTTAGGAAAAGTAAAAGTTTTATCCCCCGGGTGTCGTATCCCAACGAGAGATGAATTGAAAATCACGTTTATTATTTTTAAGTATAAAGCTTGATTGTCTTTTAATTTTTGGTTTTGGATATTAATAAAACTAATGAAGAAGATAAACTAGATTAAACAAAATATCAAGCAAGCTAATAAGATGAAAGATATATAAAGAAAATGATGCTTGTCAAGTAAAAGTGATTAGATTCTTAAGTGTGAAATTTTAGATCTTAATGATGAACTAATTTCCGTTTAATAAATCGAATCCTCAAAACGTTGGCTTAATATTGAAAATGACTTTTTATCAAGAAATTAATTACTAATTTAATGCCTACTTAATCTTACGGCTTTTGCCCGTTCGACTAAATAAAACACTAAACTAAATAATTTTTGCAAATTATAAATCACTAATAACTTGTTAAATTCCACACTTAATTCACTAAACACAAATTTACTCAACAAGCATAAAAGAAAAGCGGGAAGAAATGGTACACTTTGTAAGCTCGAGCAAACAATCTGGTGACACTACAATCCATCATGGTAAAGTCACCAAACCTTAGGTGGAGACAAACCTCAAAAGTCCAAAAGAATTTTTTTCAAACCCACCTAACCGGTTCCAACCCAGCGGTTCGGTCCTGAACCATCCCTTCAACAATAATCCTCGAAGCTTTAATAATCAATCAAATCTAGAAGGATTGGTATCCAACTTCATGGCATCTCAAGACGCTAGATTGTACAAGTTTGAAACCGATTTCAAACAACAACAAAGCGAGATGACCAACAAAATCGACACAGTGTTGAAGGCTATCACCGATCGAATAGCGAGAGCACTCCCTAGCGACATGGTTAAGAACCCGAAACTGAATGTAAACACCACAACTTCAGTTTTGTCTGCTCGTTCTTACCCAACTGAAGACCCACAATGCTCAACCCATATCCATGGTTCGATCAACACTATCACGATACATCCCAAGCAACAAAACGACTCTCGTGATAGCATGGATGAGGAAGAAGAGCGAGAAAGAGAGGGCGACCCCGAAGACACCAACATCATTGCATATATTGAAGAACAAAGAGATGCGCCACTGCTGGAGCGGAAAGACATAACTGTTGTTGATAATTTAGGGCCTAACAAGGATGACGAGGGAATTGAATGGTTAGATGTTGAAGAACCTCTAGATTTAAGTGAGGAATCGGTTTATGAATCGTTAATTAAGGAAATGCCTAAATGCTCACTTAATTATGACCTTAAGATCAAAAAGGGTGACCCAAGAAACCTTAAAATTCCATGCATGATAGGTCATAAATTCACGGCTAACACATATATTGATGTTGACCTACCCATGAACATCATGTCCTTGGCCTATTATAACTCTATTAGAAAGAATGGATACGAGTAATACTGGGAAAGAAATTACGTAGCGATTTAGGAAGGGACATGCACGTATTTCTAGGAAATATGAGTTACGTCATAAATTTCACCATTTTGGAAAATATTGAGACTAACATCGACCCTAGATTGTCCCATGTAATCTTTGGACGACCATTCGTTGAAATCGCATGCCTTGCTATAAATGGGAAACACGGGTTAATGACTTTCACGGATGGAACTAAAGAGATCACCTTTAAAACTCCATATAAGGACCCAGAGAGGAGCAAATTGTCTAGCGAAGGTCACGACTTATTGTCATCTAGAGTAATACTCAGTGAAGATGACTATGATAGAGGATGTAGGAAGCTATCCGACTTAGAAGATGGGTTTTATAGAGACACCATTAAGGTTGGACCCGAATATGTGACTGGAATGGATGACAAAGGAGAAGTCACGTAAGGACTTGTGACTTCGAGTCTAGCTACAACACAGACTCAAAAAAAGAAAAAAAAAACGCTTCTTGGAGGCACCCCAATTTTAATGTTTTCCCTGCACTAAAGATGTCATGTGTTTTAATTATTAATTGTGTGTTTTATTATGTTTGAATGAATTTGTCAAGTCAAGACTTTCTTTGATCTTTAACTTGCGGCTTCATCTACAATCAAATGTTAATTTTACAATAAAAAAGTGTAGGGAATATATCCCGTATTTAAAACCAAATTCAAACATATAAAATAAGGGCGTAAATCGCTTAAAAAGGTACCCATCTTAGCTCAATGTCAATGATAGGGATCTCAATTTTTGTTTCCTCATTTAAGGCATCGATCTTTGTTTTGTTTGCAACGTTAGAGCTTTTAACAGGATTTTTCGTTATATTTCTAACGATCGTCTATTTTATTATTGCGCGTTAGTCCTATAGACAACTATATTTTATATTCTAGATCTGAACCGTCCAAAACGACCAACTATCTCACATTTCACCTACAGTCGGGTTCTAAAGATGATTTTAGTCGAAACGACTTCGGACAACTTTTTAGTTTTAAAACCGACGACCTGAATCTCAACAGAAAATGACCAAAATGCCCTTATGAGATTCTGCTGGAACTTATTACATTTTTAATAAAACGCAGAAAATTTTGACACCGCTATCATCGATTTTAAGAACTAACAAACCTCTTGGCAAAGTAAAATGTCATCCGAGACCAACTTTCCATAGTTCGCCCGGAAAAAAAAAAAAAAAGGCTATAACGGACTCCGACAATGCTCAAGATCCGTCGTTTCAAATCTGCAAGCTTATTACGTTATGATTATACACATATTTTTTATACACGTTTTTCTACATGATTTTTCCACGGTGTTTATACACACACTTTGTATTGATGACACAGTACGAGCGTTTTAATACACATATTTTTTTACACACATTTTATATATACACAATTAAATGAACACGTGTTTTTATGACACACATTTCTATACACGTTTTTTACGACACATTATTTTAAGCGATTTTATTTTAAAACTTGAAATAAAAAATGTTGTAAAAAACGTGAGACTAAAATATGTGTATAAAAATGTGTGTATAAAACGGGGCTATAAAATTGTGTGTATAAAACCGATGGGAATAAAATCTATGTAAAAAACGTGTGAAACACAAAGTGTATAAACATTAATAAAGCTGCCGCAATTTGAAAACGGGTCCATTGAATACTGTCAAGGTCGATCTTATACGCCTTCTGGCGCAATCATGAAAGTGTCGGATGACATTATACTTTGGCCCGCGAGGTTAGTTAGTTTTAAATCCATGATAGCGAGGTCAAAAACAAACCGCAAAAGTCAAATTTCTGCTTTTATTGAGAAATATATAAGATTCGGCAGAATCTCGTCAGGGCATTTTGGTCATTTTCCTGTTGAGAGTCAGGACTTCGGTTAAACTAAAAAGTTTGTCTCCGAAAAATAAAAAAAAAACACGTTTTTGCTTTCGCATCAAATCTAATTTAGAACTGTACACTGTCCGAGTTCGGGTGAAAATGTGATATACAAGGGTCGTTATTGGACGGTCAGATCTAGAAAAAGACATAATAAGTATATAAAAGGCCTAACGATGCAATCATCAAATACCGATCGTTAGAAATGTAACCGAAAAACCTGTTAATTGCCCAACGTTCAGACAAAAACAAAGACGATACTTAAATGAGAAAAAAACAGAGAGTACCTATAATTTGACATTGAGCCTAAGATGAGTACCTATTTATGCAATTGCCTTTAAAATAAATGTTTAGAATTAATTCGCGTCAGTTTTTTCGATATCCATATGATTAGTAATAGACTCTAATTCAATTTTTTATGCAGCTGCATATTCTCAGATTTAACTAATAAAATTCCGTGCAGGAAATTTCTCATTAAAACGAAGAAGAAATTTTTCACAGACGCTGGAGACGGTGTCGGATTTAACACCGACTACGTCGCGTCCTCCAGATGTAAAAATTCGAATTTTTCAAGTATGTCCTGAAAAATAAAATGGTGCAATATTTAAAATATGTAATTCTTTTTGTAAAACCTGCATAAACCATAATGATTACATCATTACTCTCTCCTATCTTTTTTTGTGTTCTTAGATTCAAAACCCTAAACACTCAATGTATTTATATCTGTCCCGCGATTATTATGCTTGTGTAAGTTGTCCTTGTCATTGAATTAGCAGGTTATATAAGACGAAAGAAGCTTGGAAGTTCTTAGGAAAAGTTTCATTGGATGATTCTTGAGGACGAGATTAACCTGTTATCACATGTGTCTTCTTCATTATATTGAGCAAACAAGAGGATACTATTTCTTTTGTCTTTTTCTTTCATTTATATTCGTTTTTTATCGAGTACTATCTATAGAACATTGGGACAATGTTCAACTTACTGTAGGAGGGGAAATAAGCATAGAAACTATTCATTGGGTGGGTCCAAGTCATTGTGCTTGTTTCCATTAAAATGATGGTGTCATATATTGAAACTAGCATAAAAAGGTAATTTTGGCCCAAACGTTTTTCTTTTATGACACATACCGACGAAAACCAAGTAAAACTCCGCGTCTCATGGATAAGAATGTGTTGACTGGCACAAAAACCCTCACAATTCTCACCCTGAACAATGTGAGTTTCGCCTTTAGATCTAAAGAATTCGGTATCCATTATTGATACCCAAGATGTTTTATACCTTTAAGCATTGTTCGAGTTAAGGACGAATGCAGACACATGTGTCCTATACAGGTCTTACGGAGAGTGTATTGTATGCTCTAGGTCCGGCTTTTCTGAAACAGTTGAATCGGTATTAAATTATATGCGTGTCCCCGGTAGTATATTAAATTGTGAACTTGTTTTTTTTTGATGCATCCCGATACCGCAAAGTCAATATCTAGGATTTTTTCCTACTGATAAGAGGCACCAAGGATACCCCATGTTATAAACCCTCTAATTGGTATTATGATGGGCACACCGATCATATAATACTAACTCCACACCCTTGGCATGCAACTAATTTTTAGTGCATGATACCCCTAGTAAACCCTCTGAGCCTATCCGTTTTCATGGTTCTCGTAATTTTCTGGTTAAGCCAGACTATTAATGAAGAGCACTGTTAACCCTTAAACCAATCGTTACACCCAAATCGCCTTAGCCTACCTTGTATGTACTTACTTTTAGTACATTATTGTTTTTACCCAAGTTAATTATTGAGTACACGATTGCTAAGTCCTTACCTTGTAAAACTGTTTTGGGACGATTGGGGATTCAAATTCTCAAGTAAAAAAGAGTATTTTTTTCATCTTGTGAAGAATTGGGGAATTAAGAATTTAGTAACCCCAATAGACTCAATAGAGCTGCCATGTTATGTTGATCCACCTACCCAATTTCGGGTCATAGAATAGTTGCTTATAAAGTTATGTAAAAGTTTCAAGTGTAAGTGATGCCATCTATAAGCCCCAAGTGTGAATGTTTATATATTCAGAAAAAAGAGAAAAATAAAAAGAAAAAAAATAGAAAAGAAAAAGAAAAGAGGTTGATGTAGAGTTGTGTAGAGTTTGTATATCTTTGTCCGAGCCTTGGCTTAGCAACTAAACCAACGTGTATTCGTATAAATAATTAGCTAAGCCTTCCACTCCAAATTCACCCAAAGCCACCCAAATGTATCCCATCCGTTTTCGTTATCGTCAATGTTATCTTACATCTATACCCCACAACCCTTTAAAAGACCTCTTGATAGTAATGATAATGCTCTGCGCCAAGGGGGCGGGAGGATTTGATCCTTTACAAAGCCTATGGTAATTTATATGCTATGACAGGTAATGAGTGTTGATTTTCCGTTTCCCTATTATGTTATAATTTATTATACACCCGAGTGAAAGAGAGAATCCCAAACACTTATGTGAGGTGCTAGTGTATGCTTTTCGTGCTTTTAATTACGAGGTCTAGAAGGTTGTGTTGTAAAATACTTTTAAAGAGTAGGTTAAATGACCCTAATATTGCTATTGTCTATGTATAAAAGCCTATTTTCTTGAGGACAAGCAAATCCCAAGTGTAGGGGTATTTGATGAGGTGTCATTTATACCGATTTAAGGGGTCAATTAACCCCCTAAATCATCAAAAATGCCCAGATTACGCCTTAAAATCATTTTTTTTCTCTGTTTTTTAGCACTGTGGGGCTTGTTGGAGGAAATACCACGTGACCGTTGGGCTCATTTAGAGAAGAAACGGACCAAGATTAACGGACATATACACCAATCTCTAAACACTTGAAGATGTTATGCAAACAGTGCTGGGGACGGCGTCACACGATAAAGTGACGCCGTCGTGTCTAATAAGATGACATGTTTTTAGGAATGATCGCGACGGCCGTCCAAGACTGCCGACTTAAAGAGGCACTAGAATCCCTCTACGAGGCACGGCGAGTCAGGATACAGAAGCGACGAGTCGTCCGCGTCAACATACTCATAAATATAAATCCGTTTTTAGGGTTTTTAGTGTGTAACTTTCGGATAATATTGTATAAACCTAGGGAGACGAACCCTAGTCATTTTACGAGCTTTATAGGTCGTTTTTAGGGCCTCAAAACCCTATTGTACTACCTTGGATCCATGTTTTTAATCTAGTAAGGAGATATTGTATCCATTATCATTCAACGTCTAAAGGTGATTGTTTGATTAATTTATCTTCTTGCTTTCTTTATAACATGCGAGGCTAAACCCTCCTTTGTATTTTTCCATAAAAAAACATTAGTTTAGTAGTAGTTTACTTTAGTTTCTCTCAACAAAAATTGTTTACGCTTAATAGTGTTTCCTTTTTTTAACGTATTTGTAATTTTTTCTTAGCTTATGTAAGAAACTCTTTAAACTTATTAATTGAAAAGTGTTTTGAAAGTGTTTGGATCTCCTTATTAGCTTATTATTATGCTTAAAATTCCTCTTTTCTTTTTAAAATCTTTAAGTGCTTATTTCTGTTTTGCTTATTTATTTTCTAAGCTTATTCCTACCTTAAAAGGGTGCGATGAGTCCATGTACTCGGCTTATTCATTAAGCCCTTGTCATCCTTTGGTTCGAATAGCTTATTCTTGGTTTTAAGTTGTTTGTTGGTTTCTGATTGCCTTAATTTTCTTATTTCTTTCTCATTGGTTCGTTTCGAATATGATTAAGGAGTGTAAAACGAGTCACTTCTATACTCAGCATATTTAGAATAAGCTTTGTCACCTTATTATATTTTCGAGAGCTTAGTTGTTGATTTAAAAGGTTTTAGAAAACTAAATTCTTCAAAATAGTGTTTCGATTTCTTATTTTCCTTTTACTAAATTTTGTTTACTATACTTTCCTACTAGCTTTATTCCATCATAAAACTTATGTTCGAGTTTCTAAATAAGGGAGCAATGAAACTTGGTTTGAAGTTCGCCCTATTCATAAGCCTTCGACGCCGTTTCTTCTTCGACCAGCTTTAGACCTATAGGCTTATTCTAGTTTTTTTGTGGTCAAAGTCGTAATCAAAGTTCAATCATAGAATTCAAAGGTAGTTTAAATCTAGTGCATAATCCATGCTTGTTTAAGATAAGAAGTTGTGTGCTAGCTTGTACGAGATTATTTTTTGGCTTATACAGTTCTAGTATTAGCTTACTTGTAGTTTATAGACTAGCTTAAAAAGTTGTAAAACTTGGTGTACACATACGAAACCATCTCTCGTCCCTATTTGTAGTCTAAACCCCAAATTAGAATTTAACATTAGGCCTGCATTGGTTTAGTAGAACTCGTCTTGGGCCGATGGTATTGTTTTTTATACGTTCTCATTTGGGCCTGCGTTTGGTTTGATTTAATTGTTTGGGCCTGCGAACATTGTTAAGTAGAATTTGCAGTTTGCCAAATTGATATAACTGTGTAACATAACAGTTGTGCTCAAAAACTTATTTGAAAATAATGATGTATATATAAAATAATATATAACTAAATATCAAATAAGTAATAGTATAGAAAGTATCCCGTATAGATATGAAAATTTACTTTAGGAAAAGTAAAAGTTTTATCCTCCGGGTGTCGTATCCAAACGAGAGATGAATTGAAAACCACGTTTATTGTTTTTAAGTATAAAACTTGATTGACTATGTGTATTTTTTGGGTTTTGGATATTAATAAAAACTAATGAAGAAGATAAACTAGATATAAACAAAATAACAAGCAAGCTAGATAAGATGACAGATACTATAAGAAAAATGAAGCTTGTCAGAAAAAGTGATTAGATTCTTAAGGGTGAAACTTTTAGATCTTAATGAGAACTAATTTCCGTTAATAAATCGTATCCTCAAACGTTGCTTAAATATTGAAAATGACTTTTTTATCAAGAAATTAATTACTAATTAAATTGCCTACTTTAATCTTACGCTTTATGCCCGTTTCGACGAAATAAAACACAAAAACCTAAAAATAATTTTTGCAAATTAAAAATCAATAGTCACTATATAAAGTCCACACTTAATTCCACTAATCACAAATTACTTAACAAGCATAAAAAAATAAGACTACTCACTAAGCATATGAATCAAAATGAAGCAAAATAAAAACATATTAAATTAAATAAATCTACACTAATGTATTGAAAAGGGAAAAGAGGTGAAACCGAGTTGAAGAACCTCAAAAGAACGAAAAACCACCCGATCTAATAATCTATCAAAATAAATAAGTTTAGGAGCTAAAAGCTTTAAACTTATTTGGAAAATATGAGCTTGGATGAAGGCCGAATAAGCTACAAGAGAGCTTATTCAACTTATGGAAATAAGCTAAAGAAAAAGAAGAGCAATAAGCAACAATAAGCACCGAGTTATGAGCTAAAAATCAAACCATCTTCATATCAATAAGCCATAAAATCTTTGTTACAATAATCCCCAATAAGCTAAAATTGCTTTTACAAAACTACTAAGCTACTACTAAAAACTATAAGCTGAAAAAAATAAGAAAATACAAAGAAAAGTATTTTTTTTGTTAACTAAACTACTACTACAAAGCTAATGCTAAAAATTAATAAAACAACTCCTTAGTTGCTGCGTTTAATACAAAGAGAAAGAAAGAACAAGTAAAATTGTTGCATGCATTTTTACCACTACTACTACTTTTTTTAAAACTAAAACTAATGTGTCCCTCTTGCTCTGCTGCGTA
>BQNB010085111.1:0-28560 GCA_026074375.1 Tanacetum coccineum
ATGAGCTAGGGTTTAGTAAGAGCACCATTACTTAGATCCTAAGATAGATTATAATTAACATAAGGAAGCTTTATGCGGATGCATCTAATTGTGACAGAATTAGCGTGTCTAGGTCTTAGGAAGAAGTACCGCCTAAGTCTAGGAATGATATGCCCTTCAAGATAAGACAATCATTGCACTAAATAAACAAACTTGTGTTTTATCGGATTATTCATGATTGATACGTTTTCCTTACATTAGTTCTTGACCGCTTCTCTATCGTTTTCTTGCCTTCTTGTGTGTGTTTATTGCTTTACTTGTGATCAAAACCTTAGGTTAGATACACAAAACCATGCCAGTCTCTCAGACTGAAACCCCCCTTTTGCATTAGTTTTAGGTTTAACTTAGATAACTAAAATACTGATAGAATTAGAAATTGACGCTCTCGCTCTTAGTGACCGACACCCTACTTACCAACGAAACTACAATTGACCGGTTACACTGCCCGTTAGAGTGTTGTTTTTAGGTATAGTCAGCATAAAATAAATAGTAAAACTTGATTCATAAAATAACACCTACACAACGACACATCATTCTTCGAGAGATGTTTTGATTTTATAATCGATGTTGATGGTGATTTTTTTGAATGATGGTTCTTCGGTATCGGATTTAGATTTAGAATTTTCATCGACAGTCATTGCCATGAATTCAACGAATTAGGAAAAGATTTCTTCTTCGAGAAGGGCTTATTCGATGGAGTAGAGGATTTTGCTTCCTTCGTCTAGAAGAGCATCGAAATCTTCTTCTATGATTTCATCGATAACATCGATACTAAAACATGTATCATCGTTTGAGTAAGAGTGTTTCATCGCATAGTCGATATTAAAGATCATTCGTTCAGTCCCAACTTCAAGATTGAGTTGTTTCTGTTTAACTCGAATAACTGCATCAGTAGTGTGAAGAAAGGGTCGTCCCAAGATGAGGGGAACTTTGAAGTCTTCTTCCATTTCAAGAATAACAAAATCAGCAAGAAAGGTGAATTTACCAACTTCAACGAGCATATTCTCAGCTATTCCAACAGGGTATTGGAATGATCTATCGGCTAATCGTACGCTCATTTTGGTAGGTTTAAGAGTTTCGAGAGATAGTTTTGCATATAAGGAATATGGCATAAGGTTAATGCTAGCACCAAGATCGGCCAAAGCATTGCAGGAGAAAGTTTTGTTGAAATTACATAGAATAAGGAAACTTCTTGGGTCTCCGAGTTTTGGTGGAACTTTATTTTGGATCATTGCTAAACTTTCATCGCTTAGGAAAGCGGCAGAAATTTGTTCAATTTTATGTTTGTTGCTTATGAGTTCTTTGAGAAATTTGCCATAGTTAGGCATTCCGGCTAAGACGTCAACAAGAGGTACGTTGATTCGGACGGCTCGGATCATGTCGAGAAATTTTCCGTATTGGGCCTCCGTTTTTTCTTTTCTAAGGCGTTGAGGATACGGGATCTTTGGTTTGTATGGTTTGGTAATGGTGTTTCTTTGACTGGTTTTGTGGGTTTAGCTTTTGGTTGTGGTGTAGGTTCATCGTCTTCATCATCGCTATCGAAGTTGATAGGGTTTTTGGATTTATTCTGTTGATCGTTCGGGTTATCTGGTGGATTATAGGATTTACCACTTCTTATGAATACGACATTCACATGCTCATTACGAGCTTACGGTGGTTGGTAAGCTTTAGAGTTGCTACCTCGGGGGTTTGGTTGAGTGTTTCTTGGAAGAGATCCAGAAGGTCGTCCAGATTGCTTGTCAGCGAGTCTGTCGAACTTAGTTTCGAGGTTTTAGATTGAAGCTTGATGATTTTTAGCTACTGTTTTGAGTTGAGTTTTAAGGTCCATGAATGTTTCTTTTACAAAGGCGTTAGTTGATTACTGAGATTTTAAGAAATCGTTGAATTGTTTTTGAAGATAGTAAGGTTTATCATCGGTATTGGATCGGTAGTTGTCTCGATTGTAATCATTCCGTCCGTTTGAACGCCAATTATCGCGATTTGAGTCTCGGTCACGGTAATCATTGTAAAAACGAGTCTTATAGAAAGTTTTCATGAATTTAGCTTCTTCTTCACGGGACATGGGCATGTCATCATCGTCAAGATCGGGTGTTGGTTGTTTAGTACGAGATTGGAGTTCTTTGTACTGAGCATCCATTGTTATGGTCATGGCATCCATTCGGGCCATAAGTTTGTCATTGTCGGTATTACTACTACCTTCATCGATGAAAGCAACGGTTTTCTTAAGAGATGATTTGGTTTTTTGATTTTTAGCCCAATCGAGCTAGAGTAAGACCTTATCTTCGAGAAGCTGATAAGCTTGATTTGGTGTTTTATAGAGAAAGATACCACCAGCTGCGGCATTTAGAACTTCTTGGGTTATTTTGCTGAGACCATGATAAAATATTTTGATAATATTGCCTTTAGACAGATTATGACCATGGCAGTTTCGGAGCATTTCCTTCATACGAAGCAAAGCATCGGTTAGAGATTCGTTTTCATGTTGAGAAAAGGCACAGATTTCTCCGAGGAGTCGGTCGAAAAGAGCTGGGGGAAAGAATAGGCTAATGAAAGTGGTTCGAAGTTCATCCCATGTTTCAATAGTTCATTCGTTGAGTTCGTCCAGCCATGTTTTTGCTTCTCCAGTGAGTAATAGGGGAACATCATCAGGCGGACAGCTTCATTCTCGGTATCTCTGTACTTAAACATATCACAGATTATAAGGAATTCATGAATGTGTTTATGAGGATTGGTTTTGGTTCTGCCATCAAATTAGTTTCCTTTGACGAGAGTCAAATGGTTACCATTAATAGCAAATTCGTTTACGGTTTCAGGAATAGTGATTGCGGAACCGAGAGTCAGAGCGACAACACGGTCGGCAGCCTACATGGGTTCATCATCTATTGGATCGTAATTTCGAAGAATATCAAGAAAGTGATGGAAGTAATTTATGTTGAGAATTGACGGATAGACAATTCTCGGGTGTTGAGGTGGATCGTTTCTTTGATCATATGGAACTCTTCTGTTTCGTCGACGAAGTCTTCGATTCAGAGTGCGTTCAGGCTCGGGTAAAGAGGGGAGTTGTTTGCGTCAGTATGCCAGAAAACTGTACGGTGATTTTTTTTAGAAAAAGCGGGGGAGTTAAAGTAATTTTCCAGAGTTGACTATAGAATAGATTAAAAATCCCCGACAACGGTGCCAAAAACTTTGATGTGTTTCAAAAGCTTTAAGTTTATAATGACTGAAAAAACCCATTTTATTATAGGGAAACACACGGGTAAAAGTATAACCCACGTATGTAGTATAATCTTTTTAGGTAAGATCAAGTCATCCACAGGGATTTGAGTAGTATTCAAATAATCAGAAAAACAGACTTTACCAATTTTGTAAATAACTTTTTACCAGTGATAATAAAGATGACTACTCGGATAGTTGAAAATAATTCATAAGTGTTGAAAATGATTAAGACCTCGAAGATGGAACATTTAACTTATAAAAAAGGGTTTCTCGTCAGAAAACATTTTCACAAATTAACTTGATTAACTCAAGACTTATATTTAGTAGACTAGACCAAATGTGTCACCCAAATAGTTTAGTTACTTATTATATATCAAAGCTTATTTTGTTTATCAATTCATGAAAGTGGATTTCTCACACAGACGATAAAGATCATAGACAAATCTTTAAAACCACATAGATCATAACGGGTATTTCGACCTATACCGATATGATTATATAATCTAAGTTGATAAGCAAAAACTGATAAGATAGGACATAACAGGATTGCAACATAAGCTTGAGATTAAGGAGATCATGATCATACCAAACACTTATTCATTATCATAACATCACCGAGTAGTCATGAGAGATTTAGCCTCTCATGGCTAAGAAGTTCATAACATAACTTGCTTTGATAACATACTTCATTATTTTACTAAACTAGTATGATGTTCTTTGTCGTTCTTGATTGTTTGATCTTGATTCCTCCAAGGATATAGTGTTTATGCTTGAAGAATGGTTGGAAAAGGGTTTATGAGGGAGATTAGTGTGTGAGTTGAGGAATGGATGGATGATGAGATTATGGAATGATTTGTGAATAAAAATTCGGCCTCTATTTATAGGCTGAGTGAGGGGTGAAAGTGAGGCGCACAAAGGATTTTGTGCGGCGTACTTGGTGATTAAATGCGAGGGAATTAAATGTTTAGTAAAGAAGTGCGACGTACAAAGGAAATTGTGCGGCATACTTAGGGTATTAATGCAACAGCATTTATGTAACACCCTGATAATTCACATAGCAACGGAATCTAAATTAGGGTATTACTTCATGAATCAACAGTCATAATCATAGAAAACGACTCAAAAGAGACGTTTTTGAAAATTCAGTTATCATTCAATATCATATCAGAGTTTTACAAAAGGAGGTCCCAAAATACATTGAAAACATAAAGTTTGAATGATAACAAGTTTGGACGTCTTCAAGTCCATGCCACTCCGTGCCTTAAACCGCTTAGTTACCTGAGATAAACATGCTAAAAAGGTCAACACAAAGGTTGAGTGAAATTCATTGGTTTGTAATGAAATGGTTGAATACAAGTCATCATAAGTGGTAATAATTGTACAATTACAATTAACATGGAAAACAGTATTATTACCCTAAGCTCATGACACCAACACGTTAACAAAGAAATCACCTCAGTGACATTATTGAGGAACAAATGTCCTCTTGGAAAGGTAACTTGCCAAAGTTACCCATTATTCTCAAATATAGTACGTTTGATTACCTCATGTACAGGTAAACACAAACGGGATTCGTCAATCCCGATAGATCTATCCACAATATTCGCGTTCACTCGCAAGTGATTAATGGTTCATGATTAAATGATATTGGCAGTGGAAGTAAACTTAGGCAATAATATATCAGGATAGCATACAGTTGGAAAATACTTGTATTCATGGTTTATAGCATATATCCTCCTACGGGGTTTGGAAAAACATATAAAGGTAGGACTATGAACTTACCTCAACAGGGAAATCTGATTGATGGCAAAAGTAAATCAAATGGAAGTAAATGGCTTCGTTATGCAACCTGGGGTAATATGTCAAGTCTTAGTTCGATTGTTTATGTTTCAAACTTTGTTTAACATAAATATTAATTCAGTTTATTAATTTGTAAAAACATCTTATCACTGTTCGGGCTATCATAATCCATAGGTCATGTAGTAAACATTTGAGGAGCTAGGACACTTTAAATTGTAAATCCAGCAACTCGTCAAAACGTCTACCCAAATGAAATACCCTCACATGAAACTCCCTAGTAACGAGATACGTTATAGTTTAAATGAGACGATTTTATCTTTTTATATAAGTTTCTTTAAAGCAAAGGATTATAAATTTATGTTAAATAATAACATAGTTACTTTTATATGTTTTCGATCAATGAATGAAAACGATAAATTTCGTTTTATTAAAATCATGTCTTAGAATTTTAAATTAAATTTTATATAATAAATATAAAAATATTACCTTTGTATACCTTTAAGAATTCAAAAATACAATAAAATACCCTTGGTATATTAAATTTTACAATTAAACCCTTTATATAAAATTTTAAAAACTTTTAATCTATAACATATTAAAGTTGGCAAAACAGGCCCTTGTAGTTTAACGTTAGGATGAATTACACTTTTACCCAAAAAGTTATAATTCAAAAGCTATAATATATACCTTCATGCATAAACGATTTTGTGTTTTTAGCCAAAATCAAATCCATTGTATTTTACGAGATCCAATTTAGTTTAAAGCATGTAGTCTTAAAACAAAAAAGCTAAAAAATAGTTTTATAAGCTTTAACTTATTGAAATGAACTATTGGCTGAAAAATCAAAAAACACGTTGGTTTAAATAATTAACTCGATGAGTCTTAGCATCTAGGGTTTAGAATTCTAACTGTATAAATAATAATAGATTAACTTATTAGAATACATATAAGTTCGCTTATGGATTTTAGGGTTAAAGCTTTACCAAAATAGACTTATTATGGTTTTTATAAAGGCATTTGGTTTAGGAAAAACAAGAACCATATGGGCTTTAGGAATTTAGGGGCTTATTTCACGTAATCTTAAAGATAATAGGAGGCTTTATTAAACTAGAATATACTTTAGCTAGCTATTTCGGATTTCGCAATAGATTAGGTTTCAACGATTGGGTCGATTAGGGCTTGAGTAGTTTTGGTTTGGATTAAAGATTTCCAAAATGGTTTTTAGCTTTACATAGGGATATACCAAAGCTTGATAAAAGATAAACATGTACAAGAGCTTATAAAACAAAATGGCAGACTTATAGTATAAGAAATGGAATCAAAATGGTTTATATGGTCTAAAGACTTGAAATAATCAAGAACCTTTATTCTACTTGTTCCTTGTTGTCTACTAGCTGAAAAGACCTTTCCTTACTTGGCTAGAACATATTTTTTTTTAGGTAGTATGTAAATTATGTGATTTTGAAGGGTACATGTATTGCTTATATATAGGGTTTGAAATAGGAGTGGGTGACCACGATTGTGTAGATAGTGGAGCCAAGTTTGAGAGTGGTAATACAAGGGTTATCTAGTGTACCTAAAAGAGGCTAAGACGACTTAGAAGTTTATGAAAGGTTGGAAAGGGTTTGCTATCCCAGAAGGTGACTAGGGGGATTTCTTTAGGAACAAGGTGCAAGTTGATGACTATAGTGACAAGGAGTGTGCGGGAGGCGAGCAAGGTGGTGAAAAGGGCTAGCAAGGTGGTGACAAGGTATGGAGGTGCTATCTGTTAGGATTAGTTTAAAACTATTAAGGGGTGTCGGTGTTTGCTAGGGTTCGGTAGGGTTATAGGTATTAGCCGAGTAGTGGAGTGAAATAGAGGAAAAAATATGTTAGAATTAAGTGCATTGGAGTTTAGAACATCGTGCTAAATAGGTGTATGAAAAAACCTACAAATTTGGAGGGAAAAGGAGCTTATTTGATATGTGCATAATCGGTTGTACCATAAGCTTAAAAGAGTTGTTACGATGGTTTTTTGGATGGAATTATATTCAAATATTATACATTGGAACTTGTACACTTGTAGTGTATGTAGAACATTGCATCTGATGGGTTGATATAAACGATAACAAAATTGGCCTTGGGGTAGGTTGCGTGAGGCACCGTTAATTTTTGTAATTAAGTAAACGTTACATTATGATGAATAAAGCTAAAAATCCTTCCACAAAAGATTGGCATCTAAATTTAATAGATGAAATTACAACCGATGGAAAATTGCATCAAATTTAAGAGATGATAAATTATGTAGGGGAAAAAATATGGGTTGTAATAGTCTCCCCACCCTGTAAAGAAATCTCATCCCGAGATTTAGTTGGATTTGGAGTGATGTTTGGAAATAGATGTGGATATTTGGCACGAATTTGATCTTCGCGTTCCCATGTAAATTCTGGTCCTCTTTTAGAATTCCATCTTACTTGACGATAGGATACGACTTAGTTTTTCAGTTGCTTGACTTCCACGATTCTATAATTTTCTATTGGTTCTATCCTACAAAGTTGATTTGTCGATCGAGCCAAAGCTCTTTTATATAGGAATAACGAGGAGTCGTCAGATAGGCATTTATTTAAATTAGAAACGTGAAAGGTACTATAGACATTACTGAGTTCTTCAGGAATCTCAAGTTTGTATGCCACTAGGCCGACCCTTTTAAGGATCTTAAATGGTCCAATGTACCAGGGGTTAAGATTTCCTTGCTTTTCGAATCGGAAGACACCTATTTCGAGTGACACTTTTCAACATAACTCGATCTCCAACTGGAATTCCAAAGCGTTTCAACTACATTGGCGTAAACTCTTTGGTCGTCTCGTTGCAACTTGCAATCGTGTCGATTTGTACTATCTTTTCAGGTTTCATGATTATCTCTAGTCCGTCCGTTACACCCTTCTCAATAATAACAATCGTTTGTGGTTTTACAAGCTTTAAATTTATAAAACTAGAAATACAATTTTTACAAAAATACACAATCACTCAGTATAATACCTATTCGTGATAGTAAAAAGCTTTTTGGTAAGTCCAGTCGTTTCCCGGGAATTGAAGTTTTCCCACATTAGTAATTAAGGTGTAATTAATATGATTATTTACTGATCAATTAACCAATCTTGCCATATATTGGATAATATAAAAAATAACAGTAAGTGATTAAAAGATATTCAATCAAATGATGAAGGTATCTTGTTTAGGCAATGTTCACTTAGATAATGATTTGTTTGAAATAGTGTTTATAATTTAAGGAAAATAGAGTTATCACAAGTTATAAACCGTTCGGCCTTTAAATATAACTATGATTATTATTGATTAATAAGCTACAAATCCTTCGGCCTTTAGAAGTTATTATAACCAGATATAGTAGATGGATGATAGAACTCAAGTAGATAGAAACTTAGTTTTTTGGCCTATTTTCTTATAAAAAATAAGTTTTAAAACCAATTCAATAAACCATATCAAACACTACATATCAAAGATCAACATATTGCCCCAAACAAATAAATACAGACTACTCCATGTTCATATTTATAACAACCATATTATAAATGATAAACTCATAATATTTCATTATAAATATAAATAAGAAGGTACCAACATCTAAACGAAAGTAATATGAGAACAAAATATTGAATACCAAATATCGCCAAACATCAACAAGTAATTCCAATATCGAACCTCACCCAATAATTCTATAACCAACCAGAAGATATCACCAATAACTTAGAATTCAGACACAACAATGTAGACAAAAAAGTTTGTTTGGCAAGGGTTTTAGATGAACACTTGAAGAAATAAGGCTGATTTCTCTAAGTATATGGGTTTAGATACTGAAAGGTATAATGAGGTTCTAGAATATGGTAATATCTAGAAATTATGATAGATTTGGTGGTCATGGTGTTTTTGAAGAGTGTTGGTTCCTTGGTTTGTCAATCCACAGAAGAAAAAAAACACTTCTTCTAATTTTTCTAAAACGAAGTAAGGAGTTTATGTGTGTAAGAATGTGAATATGATTAGAGCGTATTTATAGGCTAATAATGGGCCTAAGTGCGTCCACAAACTTAATTTGTGCGCAGCACATAGTATTAATGCACTTACCATTTATTGCATTGTAATTTTCTCACAACTCAAAAATGCCCGTAACCGTTGGCCAAAACCATGCGACTTTTTTGCATATTCAGCTGTTTGGCCTTTCTACATGTGTAATAATTAATTCTCTATTTCGTGGCTTGAATCAACTCAAACAGAGTTCTAGGACCGAGTTAGCCAAAACATGACCATTGTCGGCTAAATCATGACTTGGTTATTTCTCTGTCTAAGCTTCAATTTTCATGTAATCTTCCGTATTCTTCTACACACAGACCTAAAACAATATAATACAATATACTTAATTAATAAGCAAAATTCACAGAATGATAAAAATAAAAGCTAAAACGCCAGCCGTAAACTTGTATAATTTAGGCGTATTAAATCCCCTCCACGCTTAGCTATTGCGTGCCCTCAAAACAATTAAAGCGAAAAAAAGATCAGTTATCGTACATGAAAAAAATCATTTTTAGCTCAACAAGTTTTCAAGTTTTATAACTTTCAGCATAGACATATTAACAGAGCACCTCACATAATAAGTGGTTGTTATTAATTTACACGTCACTCAGAAGTTTAATTTGTGAAGTCACTCAATTGCATAAACATAATCTAGGTCGCTACCATATTCTTGTACTAGACACATAAACATGCCCGTTGTGGCGTGAGCACCTAGACAAAAATCTCAAAGAGGCAAAACGTGATAACGATGAGGGGGAATAGCAGATACTTGATTCCATGTGCCAGAACTTTGCCTTATACTTTGAACTTTTTTCTTTTCTCTTTTTATTCTTCCCTTTTTCTTTGAAGATTTCTTTTCATTCCAGATACTGCGATAACTAAGGCTGGCACAAAACTTCTTCTTCATTGAGCACATTTTTCTTGCTCTTGGGATACATTGGGGATCTCAACACTAAAATCGAGTGCTGCAGATACATGATTGCATATGTATCTATTTCACCTCTCATCATATGACTTTGTCTATAAATTAACCTTACTGCGGTCTAGTAAATAATGATCAAGCACAAGTTCTGAAGCTACTAAATTACCGGCCCACTTATATAATTTTATACCAATACCAATGTTCCAGAAAAGGCGACAAAGACCATACGTACACATCTGTAATGACAGAATAGACACATATGACTGCATTCAACCCTAACTCGAACAAGCTAAAGGCAAAAATTATCTTGGGTATCAAAGATGGTACCCGAATTCCTTAAGGCTAAATTTCTCACAATTTAAGTGGGTTGATTTTTGTGCTAGTTAAAATGTCAATTCGGGTGGATTTGCCTTACTAAGAGTATTCATATTTAATTTTATAAGTTTTTGGAAAAGCAATATATAATTTTTAAATTTTCTAGAAAATATCAGTTGAAAGTTTGAAAATTTTTGCAGGGTAAACATGGAGGGACGTGATTAATTTTTCCTATTTGCTACCCCTCCACACTTAATTTGAACATTGCCCTCAATGTGAGAACTGATAAATATAGAAATAGGGAAATTAAGGGAAAATGGTACTTCCTGGGGTTCTTAATTTCTTTGTTGAATTCTGAAAAATATGGCGCAAAACGAAATGCCAAGCATATGTATTCTACCACATGTAATATAATACTCCAATTATATAAGTCTCCATGTGTAAAACGCCAACCACCAATCCAAGTTCCACCTGTTTTATTTAATCTGCAAAATAGACACAACTACAAGAAAAACATTAAATACAAAAGCGCACTTTCGTGGGCAACACGGTTGCATTTAGCATATGAAACAAGCCTTTAAACCCCTCGGTGTCCCGAGTAGACGAGTTATAGTCTCGTGAGGGTTTCCAACGAACACACCCACAAAGTTCGAAATATTCTTTTTGGATGCAGAAATCGAGGTAAGAAACACACCGGCCGAATGCGTGACATACTTAAAAACTGCAAAGTTTTTTGTTATATATATATTTTAGTTTTTTATAGGTTTATTATTATTTACTATTACTACTATTATTATTATTACTATACTTAACTCGATTTAAGATTCCTTAATGATACGGTTTAAGTGAGAATGATCCACATTTAAACGTTGAGGGTATGGGGTCTTTGGTATATACTCACTGAATGGATATTCATTTGTTTTTACAATGTGATAGTTTCCTTTCGATGTCTTAATTGGGCGGTCTTTTTTGATTTTATTGTTAACGATGATAGAAGGTGGTGGATCTTTTTGAATTTTTGAATGATCATCGGATTTTCCACTCCCGGTGAATACGACATTCACTTGCTCGGTGCGAGCTTGAGGAGGAGGTGGGTCAGTCCTATCGGTATGTTCTAAAGATACGTTTTGAGATTTCGACCACTCATCTATTTTTCTTTCCATATTTTTAATTTTAGTTTGAAAATTCTTTTCATTTTGCTTCATCTTTAAAATCATATCGTTAACATTGTTTTTGAAAAACATATTTGTAACTCTTTGACCATCCAAGATTTTTGTGATTGATTTTTCAAAATCAGTTTTAGATTGAGGTTCATGGTTGACTGTTTTAGACTCTTTTTTAGGTAAAACACCGGTGGTTTTACCATCGTCTCTAGAAAAAAGTTTCCAATGGACAGTTCTCATGCTACGGATACGTCTTTTGAAATCTTCAAGATCATTTTTCACATCGTTGTTTAATTCCGTAGTCGATTTCACGGAAATCTTATGATCATTAGGGATTTACTAGGAAAATACAAATCATGATAAATTATGTTATGAGATACCTCCTGATTGGATGTAAATGCTTCAAGACGATCACAACAGTGGCCTGTCCTCGTTCAGGAGGTTTATAAGAACGAGGATAGTCTCTAAGCCTACATTAATTTTGTTACGCATATCTTGTAATTCTTCTTTTAAGCTCTAGAATTAAGAATCCATTTCCAATTTTTCTAATAATCGAGAATTATCGACATCATTATTACTTCCATCGGTGAAAGCAATAGATTTTTGATGATGTTCATTTTTAGATTTAATGGGCCAATCAAGTTTGAAAAGGACTTTGTCCTCGAGAAATTAAAAAGCTTGATTTGGACTTTTGTAGAGGAAGATTCCTCTGGTAGTTTTCATTCCACAGATTCCTTGAGGTGGGTTTCGCTAGTCCGTGATAGAAATTTGAATAATAGCACCTTTTGTCCCGACCGTGCGTTGCTCATGACATTTTTCGAAGCATTCTTGTGATCACTAACCAGGCTTCCGGTTAGATTTTCACATACGAGTTGAGAGAAATTTCTGATTTCAAGTAAAAGACGGTTAAATAACGAAGGTGGAAAGAATCTGTTTATAAAAGCTCTTCTTATTTGTTCCCACGATGTTATAGACTCTTCATTAAGTTCGTTAAACCAGGTTTTAGCTTCATCGTACAAGGAAAAGGGAAATATTAAAAGCTTTACGGCTTCGCTTTGAGTTTCACTGTATTTGAACATGTTGTAGATTGCGAGAAATTCGCGAATATGGTCATGCAGATCGGCTCGCAGATAACCATCGAAATTATTTTTCCGAATCATATTTAAGTGAGTACTATTGATAATAAAGTTGTCATGAACATCGAGTTGAATAATGGCAGAATTAGAAGTCGGTGCTATAGTCTTAGCATTTTCCCACATAGGCTGGTCATCAGGATCGAGAATTATTTGTTTGGGTTCAACATCCTCTTCAGGTCATCTTTATAAACAATAAAGTCATTACAGGAGGAATTCTGAGTTGTAAGATTTGAATGATTCACTCTCGAACGAATACTTTCTGATATTTTAATCTTAATAAGTCACTTTTTTTAACTTATTCATATTTAATATATAAATTAAGATTTTACAAGTTAGTTTCCATAGATAACAGGATTTATACATATGTTAAGCATTTTGCAAATGTTTTCCGCAAGATAAGGGATTTATACATACATTAAGCATTTTGCAAAAAGATGTTTTTATATATATAATTAAGGCTAATAGGATAATATTCAAAATAAAGTAAATTATTTTCATTTTTTTATAGATTTATAAATTAGATATATTTTAATTTAATTATATATAGCAAATACGGATAAATAAATAAAAGATTTTTTTTAATAGGTGCGGTGTACTTTAGGAAAAAGTGCGTCAGCTTTTCTGGAATTTTTATGTTTTTTTCCGAATATTATGATAAACTAGATAATTACAAATACACAAGGCATATAATCAGATAAAAAATAATTCCAAATGATTATAGAACCTAAGACTAGCAGATTGGGGGTTTGGGTTTTGGTTTTTTGAAATAAAATTCTATTTGTGAAAATTTGCAGAAAATGCGGCGTACTTGGGTAAAGTACGGCGTACTTCCTGAGTTTTCAAGAAAATCGGCGTACGAAGTGATATCAAAATCGGACTTAGATTACACCTGGTGTTTGAATGAGCTGGATCTGGAGCATTGTTAATGTTGGAGCTTGAAAGTATGGGGGTTGATTAATCTGAGGTTGGAAAACTTGTCCATGATTGAAATTACTACCTAGATTTTGAGTTCAAATATGTTTTCCCCGATTATGTGTTGAAAATTGTATCCCCCGATTTTGGTTGTTTTGATGGTTATTAGCATAGGAGGAAAACCCGGAGGTCGAATTTGGTTACAACCATCTGAGTCGGTAGAAAGTTTTTGATGATTAGGGTAGGGAGCCTGGCATTCCCTTGGGGTTGTAGAAACTGCTCGGCTTGGTGACAACGTATTCGTGGATATAGTCACGATAGTCATTGGAGGCTGGAAATTTTGGTAAAGAGTGTCCACCCTCCAGCAAGTTACACAACAAAGCTCGACACCTTTTACTGGAAGCGGGAGCTTGAGTTTGGTTTTTCTTATCGAGAATCAATGCTCTAACCATATCTTTTAATTCAGCAACATCGGATGAAACTGCTGGGGTAGAAGAGCTCGTACTCACTTTTGAAACAATGGGCATTCATCGTGTAGAACGAACTTTGTATATGCTCTCGATGATATTTAGTCAATACGGAGCAATTTAATCCAAAAGAGTTACTAAGACCCATGCAGCGGAAATTTCTAATGCATCTTGATCAATTGTGAATTTAGGAGCATTATAGAAAGTATGCGAGTTGATGCAATTCTGAAAACCCATGATGCTGGCATCACCCTAAGAAGATCATTTGAATCGATCCCAACCTCGAAAACCGTCTCTTAAAATTTTTGTTGAATCTCGTGATTTCATTTCGAAGATTTGTCGTTTTAGGAGGGAGGGAAGAATTTGTAATGACTTTCCGACACAAGATCCATCCCATGTAAGAAACGAATCGGGTGTGCTCTATTATCCAAGCCAAAACCGGGTCTGCTCCCGAGGAGTAAAATGGGAAAAGCCAAAACTCATAACCGACCTGTAACTCCCCCTAGGACGTTTCGGGAACTTTTCAATCGTAAAGTGAACTTCCTTGAAGTATCGGATGTGGGCATTTGGGTCTACTTATCGTGTCAAAAAATTGCTTAGTTTTGAACAAGATAAGTCGACCATAAGGGGGCTTAGATCTCAAAGTTGTCGCGGTAATTTACGGAACAACAATCGCATCCTCGTAACCCCGAAAGGGTGCTTCGAGCAATTGCTCCATAGGTTCCGATTATCTTCCATCGACACAACATGTGCCTCTACACACCTTCATAACACCCTCACTGGCATCAACCCCTCTCCGAAATGTACTGGCCAATTTGAAATACGCCGTCTACCGGGCAAGTAGAACTTAGTCTCAATCACACAACACAGACCAAATCACACGGGCAAAATTACCAACTCAAAAAAAAAGTTTGGTAATTAAAATATATAAATCACAATACAAAAAACGTCCACATCGCACATCCCCCAAAACCCCCCACCAACGACCAACAAACCCGGACGCACACCCCCCGCTCCCCTCCCCTTAGCGCTGCTTCTACCTCCACTCTCTCCTCAACAAACACCCAAACGGTACTAAGAAACACTGCCCCCCCCACCAACACCCGCCCAACACTAAATAAAAACAAAACCCTGATCCCGAGGGGGAGCCTACACCCCACCCCGACCCCCCCCCTCCCGCTACCCCCAAGTGCCCTAAAAACCCACAAAAGAAACTCAAGTTCCCCCCCCATTAACCCCTTCCGCCGAACAACATCACCACCACCTAAGCTCCACAACACAAAATACAAAAACCGCCCCCAATAGCCAAAACAAACAAAAAAAAACATTCCCACATAAAAACACAAAAAAATTAAAAAAAACAAAATAAAAACGAACCATCACCAACACCACCCCCACCCTCCCCAAACCCCCACAAATAATACAAAAAACACCAGTAAAAACCACCCCTCCCCACACCCCCTCAACCCCCCCCCAAATGACCACCGTAACCCCCCACGTGTCACCCCTCCACCCCTTCCGTCTTCGCCCACAAATAACGGCATCCCCCCTAACACCCCAACCCCACATACACCACAAGAACACCCCACACCCCACACACACTAAACTAGTCGTCTGTCTTAAGCTAATACAAAAAGCAGCAACAATAAAAACCCGTAGAGAGAAAAGAAAATACCCCGGGTCGTTTATCCCCAACGAGGCTGGACTGGCGAATCGATACAGTCTAAAGATTGGAGTTTTGAAATGAGAAAAATGTTTGAGAGATGCAGAAGTTAAATTAAATAAAATAAAAAACAAAAACGTTAAAGAAAACAAAACCTAAAAATTACGAAATTAAACAAGAAAATCGAGAAGCACGGGCCCCGAACAAAGGGGAAAAAACCAAAAGAACTTCAAAATTTAACCCTACGAAAAATTTTGGTTCTAAACGTACTCAAGTGAACAAATAACGAAGAATGAAAAAGACTAGAACCGAAAACGGAGTTCGTAAGCCCGCCACAACGAGTCAATACAAAAAAACCAGCAACAGCTCTGACCGCACTAAGCACCCCCCATCCTCTTAATACCCCCATCCCCACCCTCCCCTAAAAGCACAAAAAACCAACCCCCCACACACCCCCCCCACCCAAAAATTTTTCCTACAAACTATATGACAAAATAAAATTTTCTAAAAAAGAAAAATATTTTTTTGATAATTTTTGTATTTTTTATGAATTTTTAAAACTTTTAACTAAATTAAATTGTAAAAAATACTAAACTACTTCGAAAAATTCTGAAATTTTTTCTAAAAATACTTTATACTATAACAATCCTACGAAAAATAAGAAATAAAAGTTTGGCTTAAAAATAAGCTCGTTATAAGCTGTTAACAGCTTATAAGCTTAATAGCCCAAAATGTTTATAAGTAACAAGGCCCTTGAGTCTTTAACGAAAAAGACCCAAGGGCGCAGTGGTATGAGTGTGTTGTAAAAGAGGGAATGTATCGAGGGGTACCGGGTTCGAGTCTTGCTCACCCGGTTCCCTTGTCTTTCCCTCTTTTTTTTTTCGAAAACTTTGTGAAGCAAAGTTGTTAAGCTCGTGGGGCTTAACAACTTTGTCAACTACAAGTTTTTATGAAAAGCTCTCAATAAGCTTAAAAATAAGCTTAAAAGTCGACAGAATGCTTACAAAGAGCTTAAGGCTAAATTTTTCTAAGTCATTTTGCTTATGAGGATAAATAAGCTAAGTCTAAGACAAAATTAAGCTAAAGGGGACTAAACTTATCCTAAATAAGCAATAAAAGGGCTAAGTGCTTAAACTAAATAAGCTGGAAAAAGCTTATGTTTGACAGAAAGCTAAATCAAGCTTAAAGAGGCTAAAAGCTAAACCTTTTGGACAAATAAGCTAAGAAAAGGGCAAATAAGCTTAACAACTAACTATACCTATCCTAGATAAGCAATAAGAGCACAAATGAGCTTATGACATAAGCTGAATAAGCAAGAGTGAAAAATAAGCAGTCCCTACACCTAAGCTTGAACAAAAACAGTCAAAAGGCAAGTTGAGGCTTAAAAATAAGCTATCTAAAAAGCTTGCTAAGGGCTGAAAGTTTACAGGCTTGACTAAGAGCTTATGGGCTCTCAAAATAAGCTAAGAACTTGGGCTTTAGTACTCTTAAAGCTTAAGAAAAGATGGCTTAAAATCTCCCCTTTGCACCAGGGGAGATTAAAGTACAAGGGGCTTATTTGACAGCTTTTTAAAAGCTGTCAAATAAGCTCAAAATTGAAAAATAAGCTTAAACAGCTTGAGTGCCCTAGCAATTGAACTTGTGCACAAATTTTGACATTCTAAAACTTAGTTTAACTTGCTGAATTTGTTGAATGAAAAAGGGCTTTTGGTTTTAAAAACTGCTACTTAACACTTGGGTGGTTTTTGACTCAACAAAGTCAAAAGACCAAGGGTTTGTGACAGTTTGTTTAAGACACACAAAACTCACACTTTTTGAACCTCAACTTAAAATCCCAAGTGCTTAACTAAATAAGCACTTGTGGTGTTTTTAAAAATCTCACAGTTTCAAAAGTGATTTATAAAAACTTTGAAAAACAATTTTCAACCTTAAAAACTTTTAAAACAGCTTTGAACAAGCTTATCACTTAAGCTAAAACTATTTGAGTGACCACAACCCATGCACAAAGCATTTTGACCCGTTTTCCATGTTAACCCAAACACCCCTTAAGTTTTTGAAAAGTGGTGTTTAAAATCTAAAAAGGCTAAGTTAACTGAAATTTTAGAAACACTATTGATACTTAAGCACTATTAAACTCTAAAAAGATAAAGAGCTCAAAAAAATAAGCACTTAAATTAATGCAATAAGCTAGGACAGAAATAAGCTTTTAGACAGTTGTTACCAAAATTGCATAAAATATGACATGAAAGACAATAACAAGCATAAATACACTCTAATAAGCATAATAACAGTAATAAGCTAAGAAAATAAGCTAAATAAGCTTATTGCTACAGTAATAAGCCAAAGTTAAAAAGAAATTTTACCTTTAATCCTTTGTTCAAAAGGATTCTTTGAAGCCTAATAAGCTCTAAACCCTACCCTTAGCTTATAAATAAGCTAAAACTAAGCTGAAACCCAATAAGCCATCCATATCAGCTTATTCATCCATGCTTTTTCAATCCAACAGTGACTTTGTCTCTAAGCTTTATACCCAAACACTCCCTTAATTTTGAAAAGTGGATTTAAAATCTAAAAAAAACTAAGTTAACCTGAGATTTTTGAAGGATTACACAAACAAGTAAAGAAAACTTAACTGAATTTAATTAAACAAAAGTACAAGTACAATTAAAAACTTTAAAACTCTAAAACACTTAAAACTATATTAAAACTACTCTCAAACTACATACTTGCCACAATGGGCTTACACTTGCTTTTATAGAAGAAAAACGAGCTAGGGCTTGACTTCTTGTTTTCTTCCTTTGTGCTTTCTTGTAGACACACAAACACAAGTGTGTTTGTTTTGTGAGTGCAAAGAGCAAACAATCCTGGCCTTCAATCTTTCTTGGTTCCCAAACCTTTGATCCGAGCCATTGGTTTAGTCATGGAGAAGTGTGGGATTGCCAAGTGGAGAACCCGTGATTGTGTTGGGGGGAAATTTGGGCGGGAAAGGTGGTTTGAGTATAACAGGGTGTAAGTTTGGGAATTTGGCAAAGTTGGCCCCTCATAGTTATAACTTCTATTTCACCGTAGGTCCTTGTGGTTATATAACTTTGGGGACTTGGCAAAACAAGTCCCCAAGAGTATAACAACTCTTTGCAACCATGAGTCCATGGTGTATTACAAGTTACGAAGCTTTGGCAAGCTTTGCCCTGTGGAATAAAACTTTGCCGAATTTCGGCAATTTGGCCCTTCTCCTTCTTTTTTTTTCCTCTTTTCTCTTTATATGTAAGTTTAGGGATTTACAATTTTAGTCCCTAAACTTATATTTTTTTGACTTTTGGCCTCGGGGTTGACTTGGATTGACTTGACTTTGACCAGTTGACTTTTCTGTTGACTTTTTGACTTGATTGACTTTCCGGCTTTGATTTGGCTTTGTCTTTTGGGTCTTTTCCATTCCGAGTCCGGTTTTGTCGTTTTGGCTTTGTTTTTCGTCCTTTTCTTAGTTAATCTCGTTCCTATTCTTGCGAATTGCAACAGCAATTAGCAAAACAAAGCGAACTATTTGGCATTTTTAAGGTCCGTATTTTGTTTATTTTAAGCTCGTATAAAGTAAAAGGTATGTGTAATTAAGCACATACCATATCCCATCAACATAAGATCAAGAACATTCTCTAATTATGTCTTAAGGTTTTGAAGAATCACCAAAAAATCCACATTTTCATGATAATCCACTTCATGAATCGCTTCATGAAGACTCAACTTCTCAAGGATTATCATCTAAGGTGAGACCTACCCATACTCCATTCGAATCACTTGGTAGATGGACCCCCCCCCTTTAAAAAAAGGGGGATCATCCAATAGCAAATGTAATCAGAGATCTTTCTCGCTCTGTCTCCACGAGAAAGCAACTTCAGACTGACGCCATGTGGTGTTATTTTGATGCCTTCCTAACTTCTGTAGAACCAAAGAACTTAAATAAAGCAATGACCGAACCATCTTGGATTGATGCAATGCAAGAAGAAATTCATGAATTTGAAAGGCTACAAGTTTTAGAATTGGTGTCGTGTCCAGATAAAGTTATGTTGATCAAACTCAAATGGATTTATAAGGTTAAGATAAACGAATTTGGCAGGGTATTAAAGAATAAGGCTAGATTAGTTGCTCAGGGATTCAGGCAAGAGGAGGGAATCGATTTAAAGGAATCATTTTCACCGGTTGTAAGAATAGAGGCCATTCGTATCTTCGTAGCAAATGCAGCCAACAAGAATATGAATATTTTCCAAATGGACGTCAAACGGCTTTCTTAAATGGCGAGCTCAAAGAAGAGGTCTATGTTTCTCAACTAGAAGGATTTGTTGATCAGGACAACCCATCGCATGTGTATAAGCTCAAAAAGGCCCGGTACGGTCTTAAACAAGCACCACGTGTATGGTACAATATGTTGTTAAGCTTCCTCATTTCATAACATTTCTCCAAATGTGTAGTTGATCCGACACTCTTCACATGGAAAGCAGGAAACGACTTATTACTGGTACAAATTTATGTTGACGATATAATATTTGCATCCACTAATACTGCTAGGTGTAATGAGTTTGCTAATCTGATGACCACTAAGTTCAAGATGTCGATGATGGGGCAGATATCATTCTTTTTAGGATTACAAATTTCTCAAAGTCCTAGAGGTATCTTCCTAAACAAATCAAATTATGTTTCTAAAATTATTAAAAAATATAGTTTGCTCACTAGTGATTCTGTAGACACACCTATAGTGGAAAAGAATAAATTGGATAAATATCTACAGGGGACACCAGTTGATGCTACACTTTACCGTGGCATGATTGGATCCCTCATGTATCTGACATCCAGTAGACCCGACCTTATTTATATGCAGTCTGCTTATGTGCCCGGTATCAGGCAAAGCCTATCGAAAAGCACTTAAATGCGGTTAAGTGGATCTTTCGATACCTAAAGGGAACCATTAACATGGGTTACTAGTACTCGAAGGATACCGGTATGTCTCTAACAGCATATTCAGACGCATATCACGCGAGGTATCAAGACACTAGACGCAGTACATCAGGAAGCGCTAATTCTTAAGTGATAACTTGTTAGCTTGTCTTGCCAAGAAGTAAAAGAGCAGCTTGCGATCTTGAGTACAGAGGCTGAATAATTGTCTTATCTGGGTGTTGTGCTCAAATCCTTTGGATGCGTTCACAGCTAACAGATTATGGCTTTCAATTCAATAAGATTCCTATGTACTACGACAACAAAAGTACAAGCTCTATGTTGCAACAACGTTCAACACTCAAGACCACAGCCACGAATCGATGTACTGTGGGGAGATTAGGGCTACCATTTTATAAAGGAGCAGGTGGAGAATGAAATAATGGAACTTTACTTTGTTCGGACGGAATATCAATTGGCCGAAATCTTCACCAAACCCTTGCCAAGAGAAAGATTCAATTTCTTGATCGAAAAGCTCGGTATGAGAAGCATGTCTCCGAAAACGCTAAAATGTCTAACATAGGAAGAGAACGAGTAAGGGTGGTTACTCACGGTATATCCTATGTATTATATGTATATAAGAAATCAAAAAACCCCAAAAAGATTTTTCATTTTATATAAATTTTTCAAAAAGAAAATAAAAAATTAAAAAATCAGAAAAATATAAAAATATGTATCTCTGGCATGTCTTCTAAAAATTAGATAACATTTATGCCCTTAGAAATGTGACTTTAATAATAGATAACGAGTGCTGTAAATGAAGTTCGAGCAGAAGTTTAAAAAGCTTTTAAAACATGCCAAAATGGCTTGCTATTATTTCCAATAGCAACCCAGTCATCATCTTATAGGCAAGTATTTCAAAAAGAAAACTTGACCTCACAACGGGAAATTTATTTTTCTCAGGAATGAATTACTTCATATTCATTCAAAGGCGTATGCTTACTTTGCAGCACAACCCGGGCTTTTTTTATTCCATAAGTGTACGTGTCAGTGTGCTTATGTGTTAAAATAAGAAAAATCTTATTTTTTATGGTGTTATTTTCATAAATAAAACATTAATATCTGAAATTCATCAGAAAATCATTTTCAAAGACATTTGACCACTCAACCAACGACTACAGCTCTTTAAATAGAAAACGGATCATTGTTTGAGGGGGAGAAAATGTCAAATATTTTCTTTATGAAATCAGTTTGTGATAAATGGAAAAAGATTTTAAACAATAACGGATTAACAATTAAAGGGGAGTTAATTAAGTTTAACTTATTTTTGCCTTAGCTGTTATGTGTTCATGCCTTTAGGAATTTACTTGCAAATATAAGTTGCTAAGCATTGTAGTTAAAACATTAGGGACTAAATGTGCTAATTGTTAAACTTTGATATGCCTTAGATATCTTATATATACAAAATGCATAAGGGTTAGAAGTTTAGGGGGCGTTTGTGTCAAAACTTTAAAAGTTCAAACAACAAATACCCCTTCACCTATGTCTTCATTAAAACACAAACACAAACACTTTTCAAAAATCCTCTCCATTGCCAAAATCATCCTACCTTCATGAATCTCAAACAAGTCTGTTTTAAGCATTAAGGTAAATTACAAAAGTGTTCCCTACTCCATAAACATCATACACTTCAAAGGAATTAGAGTGAATTGCGTTTTTGATCTCAAAAACCCTAGAAATTGATCTAGGGCTCTTCGAAATCAAAAGTGGGTGAAAATCTAAATTGATTGAGGGGTTTTGATCCTTATGGGTTATTGAACTCTCGTGTGATACAATTTTTAATATGGTTAACATATGATTGTGTTTTGGCTTGATCTTGTGTGCGAAAATTTAAGAAAAAGGGAGGAACAAGAAAATGTTAGTGGGTTTATATGTAGAATGTGTTATACTACAACCTTGAACGCATTAGAGCTAGAAAATCCATTGCTTGACCATAAATCTTGTATGCTTGAGTTATACGAGTGCTTCGTGATCATTTTGTGCCTTTGTATCAATTTTTGTGGTTAATTCGTGTTATGAAAGGATCGTGTGTTGTTTGTGTCTGCTATTGATCATGTTTGATGTGTTATAAATGATTAAGATTGAAGTTTGCGATAGTGTTAAATTTATATTAACCGATTTACATGTTTCTTCATTTTGAACCAACCGATTTATACATCGTGTTTACACTAAACGAAATATACGCATAAAATTTGCACTAACTGATTTATACAGTATGTTATAACTAAGCAATTTATACGTCTGTTGTACTAACCGATTTATACGTCTATTATAACTATCACGGTTTTATACCATCTGGTTTAACTAACCGATTTATGCACAATATATAAAACTAGACGATTTATACACTCATTAGTAATAACCGATTTATACATCTGTAAGTACTAACCGATTTATACGTCTGGTCATAAATAACCAATTTATACACTCACTTATTACTTACCGATTTATACATCTGGTTTTGCTCTAACCGATTTATACACACATTTGAATAACTAGGCGATTTATACACACCCTATAACTAGGCGATTTATAAACTTTCCTAAGCCGAATTATACCGGATTTTACTTTAAGAAATTTATACCTATAATGTTCCATTAGTTGAATTATTTTGGGTACTTTGCATTTGTGTTAATCTGTGATGCTTAGTTGATTGTGTTTGATCAATAGTTAGTCTGAATGACCTTAGTTGATGATTTTCTATTATCTTCGTCCTGTGTTAGTGTTAAATGCCTGATTCAATGTGTTGCAATCGTTTTTGTTGTATATATCTGCCCTGTTTATAAACTGTCATGAACATATCTTAGCAGAACCATGAATCCCTCTGCTGCCAATCAAATTGCTCTTAACAATGCCTTGGTTGCTCCTGAGGCTAGACTCAAAATTGGAGAGTGCAACAGAAGAATCGAATTTACTAAGCCACAAAGAGAAGCAACATATCAAGTTACTTTGGATGCTCTAAAGCTCATTCCTTGCTATCCCGCATTCTTGATCACTGCTGGAGTTCCAGAAATATACATGCATCATTTCTGGAATACAGTTACCAAGGTTCAAGATTCATCATCATATCGATCCAAGTTAGACAACAAGAAGTTCAGAGTAAATGCTGAAATATTCTGTGACATTCTTCAGATTTGTCTAAAACTTCCTGATCAACTATTTGATATACCTCCGTCTACTGATGAAGAAAATGTGTCATTCATCTATGAACTCGGATACACAGGAAATATTGAAACTCTACCTGAATTGGTCATTGATCACATGCACCAACCCTGGAGAACATTTGCAGATGTCATCAACAGGTGCCTTTCCGGGAAAACCACTCGACTTGATAACCTTAGATTGTCTAGAGCTCAAATTCTATAGGGGATGTATCACCGCAAGAATGTTGATTTTGTTGAACTCCTCTGGGAAGACTTTGCATTCCAGATCGACAATCACTTCTCAAAGGGAACCATACCCTATCCTAGATTCACAAAGATCATCATCAATCACTTCATCTCACAAAACAAGTCAATCTCCATGAGGAACAGGATAAATCTACACACAGCTAGAGATGACAGTCTTTTGGGTACACTGAAATATGTATCCAAGACCGAAGAATATCAAGTGTATGGAGCTTTAATTCCTAAAGAGATACTTAATGAAGACATTCTGAATTCTACCGCCTACCAGACTTACTATACTTATGCTAGTGGTGCTAAAGAGGCCAAGAAGGCAAGGAAGTTCAAGAAGCCTGCTTCACCTAAACTGAAGACTATCCTAGTCTCACCCAAAGAACCTACCAAGAAGCCTGCCAAAGGTAAGAAAGATGTATCTCAAACCAGGAAGTCAGCTACTAAACCTAAACTGACTAAGAAGAAGGCACCGGTTAAGGCTGATAGAGACAAAGGTTTAGATGTTCTGTCAGTAGTAGCTCTATCTAAAACTGCTCAGCTAAAAGAGGCTACAAAACGAAGCAAGAAAGATTTTCACATCTCTCATGCAAGTGGCTTAGGTGATGGAACTAATTTTGAATTATGGGTTCCTGATGAGCAACAATGCAAGATCTCTAGTACAGATAAAGGAACTGGTATTAAACCAGGGGTTCCAAATGTACCTAAATATGTTTTTGAAAGTAAGAAAGAGTCTTGGGGTGATAGTGGAGAAGATGATGATGATGAAGATGATTCTGAAGATGAGAGTGATGATGACAATAATGATGATGATGGTGATTATAATGATGATGGATGATGATGATGATGATGATGATGATGATGAACTCACTGATGAAGAAGATAATGCTGATAATACAAAAGAGGAGAATGAAGAAGAGAAAGATAATGCTGAGGAATTATACAGAGATGTTAATGTGAACTTAAGGAAATAAGATGTAGAAATGACTGATGCTGATCAGGGTGGAGCAAATCAACACAATGTCTCTCAAGAGTTAGGGTTTGAGCAGATAGAGGAAGATGCTCATGTGACACTTACAGTTGTCCATGACACACAGAAGACTGAAGGTCCAATGCAAAGTTCTTGTGTCTCATCCGACTTTATACATAAGCTCCTAAACTTTGAGAACACTTCTCCAGCTGACAATGAGATTGCTTCCTTGATGGACACCACCGTTCGTCATGAAGAACCAAGCAGTCAGACATCTTCTCTTTTTACCGTACCAGTCACGGTAATCCCTAAAACCACGTCTGCCTTTACCACAACCATTCCTCCTCCACCACCTCCTTCCTTCAATCCTCTTTCACAACAAGCAACACTAACTCATACAACAACAACTTCAGAAGCAACAACCTCATTTCTTACACTTCCAGACTTCTCATCCATATTCAGATTCAACGAAAGAGTCACCAACTTAGTTTTGAATCTTTTTACTTAGAATTTCAAAATGATCAAAAGCTTCATTTTTATGTTTTAAAAACCTTGTCCAAGTGTATCTTGAGTAGTCGTCAACAATGACCAAAGTGTAGAAGTTTCCTCCGTAACTTTAAACTGCCGACGGACCAAACAAGTCCATATGCAAAAGTTCTAGATATTTAGAAGTATAAACCATGTTTTTAGCCTTATGGCTTTCATGTACTTGTTTTCTAACATTGCAAGCGTCGCAAAGGTATTTTTCAAAATTTAGTTTTGGTAAGTTTCTAACAAGTTCTTTAGATGATAACGATTGTATAAGTCGCATATTGGCATGACCCAATCTTCGATGCCATAAGGTTGAAGTATCATCTATAGAGGTTAGACAAAGGGCGTCTTTTGGAGAGTTCCCCATTTTCATAATGTAAAGGCCATTTTTCCTAATTCCTTTTCCTAAGGTTATGTCGTTTTTAATTATTTTGCTACCGGTTTCACTAAATAGTACATTGCACTTTTTATCGCAAATTTGACATATGCTAAGAAGATTAAAACTAAGATTTTCTACGTGACTAACATTATTGATGATGAGAGAGTTATGAGAAATTATACCTTTGTCGATGATCTTGCTTTTAGTGTTACTACCAAACAACACGTTACCTCCATCAAAAGGTTTATAGGATGAGAAGAGATCTTTGTTTCCCGTCATATGCCTAGTACAACCGTTATCTTGGATCCATTCATCCGGGTCAAGTTTCCCCTTTTGACGTACCTAGATACATAAAGCAACTCAAGCATTTGGTCCCCAATATCTCATGGGTCCGTTAGTGTTATACATACCGTTTGGTTGTCCCATGTATGGAAATGGAGGAAAAGGACACCATTGATTATACATAGGAGGTTGGAATTGTTGTTCATGTTGTGTTTCATAGTTCCAATCTACTTGACGATAATCGCTTTTGGGGTAAAGGCTACTAGGTTTCCTATGGGTCGTTTTATGGGGCGTTTGGATTTTACTTTTTCCATGTCCTTGACCAAGTTTTAGAATTGGTGACAGTTTGTTACCTTTTGGTGCACCTAAAATAGACTTTTTGGTAATTAGAACGGAGTCATTTTGTTTAACTACGTTGGTTTCCAATTCTTTTCCTTTTTCTGCACTGTCATCAGACAGCCGGTGCTGTTCGTTTGAACTGGCCGGTGTTGTTGATGAATGGCACCGGCAAGCCGGTTCTACAGAGAGCTTTTTAAGTTGATCTCCTAGATTTTTGATTTTAGTGTTTCTAGAGGAAGCTATAGTCTCTGTGTATCCTAATCCACACTTATCTTTTGACGGTTTTTGCATTTCGACCATTTTTTGTAAAGACGAACTACTATTCTCAAAACTAGCTAGTTTTAGTTTTAGAGAGTTGACTTCTAATCTAAGTTCATTACAAGCATCACAATTGCTACTAGTTTCTTTACCTTTTTCTAATATGTCTAGCTTGGTTTTAAGTTCGTTAATGGTCTTTTTGAGTGATTCATTTTTAGCCTTTAGATGTTTGTTTTTGTTAATGATTCTAAGACTAATTTGACCAAGTTTGTCATACTCATTTTCCCTAGATTCGTTATCTAAAGATGAGCTACTATAGTAAGGATCATCGGATAATACCTCGTTTGAGTGAGCCATGAGACAAATCTCTTCTTTCTTTGAGTCATCTCCACTATCGCTCCAACTTCCGACAACGAATGCCTTTTGATCACCGGAAAAGTTTTTGGGGCAATCACTAATGAAGTGATTTGGATCACCACACTTGAAGCATCTTCGTTCTTCCTTTTTATCTTCCTTGATTTTTTGAAAGTTCTTTTTGTCGTTGTTAGGATTATGAAAAAGACTCGGTCACCCCCGTGTATTGTTTAGTATAACAAAGCTCGTAGTCAGAAAGTAAGCGTATGACTTTCGGTATTGGGCCGGGTCTTTTACCCAAGTGTTAGGCCCATACCCAAGCCCATAGAGCTCACAAACACATGTATATAAACCCCCTTTCCAGCCATGGAAAGGGGTTGGTTGTTCATTTCATAAGAATACTTTGTCTTGCACTTTCTCTCTCTAGAAATTGCACTTTCTCTCTCTAAGATTAAGTAGCCAACCCATCATCTCTTGCTTGTGTTATGATATCATGTATACTACAATTGGTATCAGAGCACATGGGATGATTAGCTAGATTGTGTGTGCGTTTCCTTGGTTAGTTTAGATCAAAAGTTTGGTTTTTGAAGGTTTATGGTCTTATTCTTGACACTCTTTGATTCTCATGTTTGTGATGTTAAAGTTAGTGTTTTTATAGTTGTTATAACCTTCTAGGACCAAGTTGTGCAAAAGAAACCAAGTGAAAACGTTCAAAAGGGTGATTTTTAGGTGTTTTTAGGTGAAAAAGTTCGTTTTTTTCGTCGTTGCGTTTTGACCTTCTGAGACATTCTTCGTTGCGTTTTGGTGAAAGAAAGTACATTGCGTTTTGTCGTTTTGTATAGTACTATTGTACTGCGTTTTGTCTTATTAGGGGTTGCGTTTTGATCATTGCGTTTTGACCTTGAGGTTGCGTTTTGGTGATTGCGTTTTGACTACAGGTTGCGTTTTAAAGACTTTCGTTGCGTTTTGACTAGGGGATACTCTGCCCAATTTTTTAATTGGTTGCGTTTTGATCAGGTCTCAAGATTTTGTTGCGTTTTGATCAAATCTCAAGTTTCTTCATTCCGTTTTGACAACACCTCACTGCGTTTTGACAAAACTTCATTGCGTTTTGATCAAATCTCAAGTTTCTTCATTGCGTTTTGACAACACCTCACTGCGTTTTGACAAAACTTCATTGCGTTTTGATCAAATCTCAAGTTTCTTCATTGCGTTTTGACAACACCTCACTGCATTTTGATAAAACTTCATTGCGTTTTGATCAAATCTCAATATTCTTCGTTGCCTTTTGACAAAACTTCACTGCTTTTTTCCAAAGTTTCATTATCAACATTAAGTTAACATTAATTCAACCAAACCAAATCACAATTA